>BGPR01001745.1:5497-67092 GCA_013235015.1 Araneus ventricosus
AACTGTGAAGTAGCAATAGAAAGGTTAGGAACTGTGAAGTAGCAATATGGATGTTGGCAAAAGACCAGAACTGTGACGTCGAAGGTCGACTTCAGTTTCAGTGCAGTGAATGATTACTATTGTGACCCCCACCAAGACGTTCCAAACCCCCCTTCAAAAGAATTTTTGCTGGCGCCATCTGTTGACACTATAAAGAACTAAACATCAAAACTATATAGAACGCGTATATTAAAAAGAAATAATAATTTTTTATTTAAATTTTTTAGAACACTTTACTTATATTTAATAAGATTTTTTTTGAAAATTTAAGTTGTGATTGAAATAATAGTTATTTGGAATAGATATTTAAAAATAGCAATAGCAAAAATATTTGTTACTCAAAAAATCGTGGATTATACATCCCTAATCACAACTAGGGATGACGAATATTTGATTCACTGTTATTTACTACGCAATATAAAAAAATCACAAATATCAGTGATAAATACTACTGTCAAAAAGGCGCGATTCAATCATTGGTAATTGAATCTGTGTCAAGTGTTTCATAATTTTTTTAATTCATTTCTTTGTAATATACTTTTGCAAAGTTTTAGTTTTTAGTTATATCTTCTGTCAACAGATGTTGCCATGTAAGCTTATTTTCGGTGCTTAGAAAGGAGATAATTCTTCGCGGTCACGCTTCGCTTCCCCACTATTGCAGTTGCATTGGTATTTCCTATGAGTCACTGTTCTTGTTGTGATATGCGGTTTCGAACGATTACAGCTCTTGTATAACAATAGAAAGTCGCAATAATATTTCGCAACTGCGACCGCACTGTTAAAAGACCGGAAACTGCGAACTGTGACGACAAAGGATGACTTCCGTGATTGATTACTATTGATTGTGACCCGTTCACTCAAGTTCCAACATCCCCTTCTACAAACATACAAAAGAAATTTTGCTGGCACCATCTGTTGACAATATAAAGAACTAAACATTAAAACTTAATGGACGAATTTTCTTGTTTGTTTACTTACACTAACAACCTTGACTTTATTTGCAAATCTTTTGGACTTCCGCTTTGAAGATTCCATTGACTTAGGAATTGATTGATTCCATTACACCGGAATTACGTAGTTCCGTCATTTAATGTAAATAAACAAAACAGGAAACTCGTCCATAGAAAACATACTAAAGAGAAACAACAATTTTTTTATTTAAAATTTTTAAAATACTTTACTTATACTTAATAAGAACTTTATGAAAATTAAAAGTGTGATTGAAATAACAATTATTTGGAATAGATATTTAAAAATAGCAATAGCAAAAATATTTGTTCCTAAAAAAATCGTGTATTTTGCATCCCTAATCACAACAAGAATGGTGACTCACAGCGTCACAGAAAATGAAACTGCGATGAGGGGAAACAGTGACGTCCGTTACCACAAAGAACGATCTTCTTTCTAAGCACCAAAATGGGCTACCATGGCGCAATCTGTTGACAGCAGATAGAACTAAAAATTTACGGCCTTATTCACCATCCATGGTTAAACCATGATCAGCGGTTAAACGATGGTTAACTGCCGTTTTGGTATTCTGACCGCCAAACCAGCCGTCACATTTCTCCCTTTTGACGGGAGTTTTTGACTGTGTCAAATCGGATGATCAAAAATGTAACCACCTGTTTACCGCTCGCACAGTTCAGTCGATAGTGGAGAATTTACGTCAACATTGCTCTACAAAGATTGATTTTATGTCTTTTATAATGAAAATGTGAATTAATTAATTTCCTGAATTTAAACTGAAACCGTTACTCATTGAATGAAAACTATTCAGATATTTCTTTGAAAGAAAATAAGTTAAATATTTGTGTTGGTGTGTATATAAGCTAACATGTGAGTTTCATCTAAGGTAATCAATAAAACATTTTTAATTTTAAGAATTCTTCTGAATTTTAAATCAATATATCGTTATTTGTAGAGTGATTTTTTTCTTTTTAAATCAAATAATTGCGCATGAAAATGTTTAATTCAATTGTGTAAAATTTTGCTTTCAGCTCAATTTAATAACTAATGACCATGATTTGATAGTTCTGAATTATTTATGCTAGTGAATATTCAGATTATTTTTAACTGCTACCTTCAGAATACATGGATTTATTTGCTGAATAAAGTGCCGATGTATAGCATAATTTTTTTTCCTTTTAAAATTAAATACCCATGAAAATGTTTTGTTCAATTCTGTATTGTCCGATTAATGCAATCATTCACCACCTAGTTAACAATTTGATACTTTTGAATTATTTATGCAGCTGGTAAAATATTCAAAAGTTGGATATATACGTTGGCTACATTGTCTTTTATAAAGTTGTTGTTAAATGTAAACAAAACTTACTTTAGTATGTTTCAGAATAGAGAGTCATTTTGTTTTAGAGAACTTTTTTTTTGAACACTGTACACTTGAACTGTAAAATTTATTCAATATTCTTATATTGCCTACAGTAAATGTTTTTATTGTAGATCAGTGTCAAATTTGCACAACGAATGGAGCAATGGTCTAATGTCTTGTGATGGCTTTACAGGACTGCTTTTTGTAATATAAAAACTTTCCTGTGTTACTCATTTCCATGACCTCCTGGATTCACCACTGTAAGAAAATGAAAACAAGTTTACTGCAGTGATGTTACTTTTCAGGTTTGTGCTCTAAATGCAATTATTTATTATAAACCCAAACCCAAAGAAAAGATTAGTTAAAATAATTCTAGCAATTCTATGGGGATTGTCACTAGACTTCTCCAATGCTTTAATGGAATATTCATCTTGACTGAAATCTGAAATTTCATTACTAGTAGACAACAACAGAGCGATTACGCGCCAAGTCAAGCCAGCTGTTAATTGTGTGATATATTTGGACCAATGAAAATTCATCTCGGAGACGAAAATGCAGGAAAAGCTGGCATGACTGTTGGTCGCGCAACTGACGTTTGAGGATACCGATGACAGCCTGTTAATTTTTAACCCTCGGTCATTGGTTACGTGAACGGTTGTTTAACCACCGGTTTGATGAATAAGGCCGTTAAACTTAAGGAAAGTATATTAAAAGGAATATTTTTTAAATTTTGAAATACTTTATGCACATTTATTTACCAATGATTATAAATCACACCTTTTTGACAGTAGTATTTATCACTGGTATTTGGGATTTTTTGATATTGCGTAGTAAAAAACAGTTCATCAAATATTCGTCATCCCTACTTGCATGTTGCTTTCCCTACTTGTATGACTTTCGCTTTGAAGATCCATTGACTTAGCATTACACCGGAAATATGTATTACAGGCATGCAATCAAACCAGAAAACTCGTCCATAGTCAACTCTTTTCGTCTGCAAGTTTCTTTAACTGTTCAGTTAAAAAACAATGATAGTGGCTCTGACAAACATGGAAGACATTTATATACAGGGTGATTAGAATTAGAGCTGAACTTCCAATTAGCTGTAGGAACAAAAAATGAACCACTGATCAGAATGACCTGAAATTTGACCTGAGTATACTCGAAGAAAAGGGAAAAAGTATGGCAGAAGAAGAAAAAAAAGTTCAAAATTTTAGCAATAGATGGCGCTTTACACGTCAGAATACGGCCATGGAACATTTTTTGGACAGATATAGCCCATTTTCATGTCCACGAATATGTCAATACTCAGAAGTGCAGAGTATGGGCAACGGAAAATCCGTTCGAACATCAAACAGTACCTCTTTATTCCGAAAAGTAACTATTTGGTGCGATCGTCTATCATAGGGCCGATCTTTTTCGAGAAGATGGGTCCTGCGTATTCTGTTACCTGTACCATCAGTCGTATAGGCTATGAATCTCTTTTGCGCACTTCAACAACATGCATGTGTGGGTAGCACAATTTTCATGCAAGACAGCGCGCCACCACACTTGCAAATCCTGCTAAGGACTTCTCAGTATGCATTTCGGAAATGACATAATTATCAGCCGTCATTTTTCAACAAACTGGCCGCCGAGATAAACTGATCTTAATCCTTGTGATTTCTGGCTGTGGGGTTATCTGAAACATTGTGTTCAGTGGTCCGATTGCAAACTTAGCTAAACTGAAGACACGCGTTGAGCAACACATTCACAACATCAGCACAGGTACATTCCGATCTGTTGTGGAACATGCTTTTCTCGGTTTGAACTTGTGACAGAAAACAGTGGACAGGATATTGAACATTCTTGAGCTTGTCGTGGTGGATTGTTTTTCAATTAAGAGGGCTACAACTGCCGAATGACTTGGAAGTCATTGTTTTATTCATTGATTTTTTTCAGTTAAAAACCATTACAGTCATGCATGATGAACAGTACAGTTGGTTTAAACTGCAACTCACGCAATGGGGTCGTCGCATTGGGTTGCTAATGTCACTGGTACCCGAACTCTCGTACGTTTTATAATGTGTAAAGAGCGATCTATTGCTAAAGTTTTGAACTATTTTTTTTTCTTCTGCCATATTACTCCCCCCCCCCTTCTTCGAGTATACTCAGGTCAAATTTCAAGTGATTCTGACCACTGGTTCTTTTTTCACAGCTTTTTGAAAGTTTTCAACTTTAAGTATAATCACCCTGTATATAGCTGAAATAAACCTATAACAAGCAGTTACGGCAGACATTTCGGGAAAAAAGAGGCTCTTATTTTACATAAACATCTGAAGCTAGAGAAATAATAAAAAAAAAAACTATCAAATTTGGCATTTGCAAATTATCTTCAATCCTTAACAATTGCAAGAAAGATTTTCAATGCTAACTAATGTGTTCAGACAGAGTGCTGAAATCTTGAAGATCCCCATTGAGAAAGCATTGCACCGGAAGTTGAACTTGGGCAAGGAAGTTTATATATCTAAAATGAACAAAGCCTTTCATATTCTTTCTTTTAAAAATTTGAAAAAATACATACATTTCACCTAAATTAAAATTTTTAAAACAAAGAAATACGATCGCATAACAAAGAATAAAATCGTATTAGAGTAATACAAATTCAAATCCTGCCGGCATAGCTCTGCCTGAGATTGAGATAAAAACTTTTTCGGAATGAAGGAACCTAACACCTTGGCATATATTCTGGACGCGTAGAGCGTTGTGAATTTGCCACATTAGTTGCATCAAATGCTTTTGCTTCTTTATAATAATTTTCATCTTACTACCGGCATAACGGTGGAAAGTACAAATGATATCAAAATATAATATTTACGTGGCAGCTCTGAGTAAATTTATGTACAAAATTTGGCAATAGTTTTATGTTAATTAATTTTAAGGGATTTTTTGATAAAAACACGGCTTTATTGCGAAAAATGGCTAAAAATTGATCTTTCGAAATATTGTTCACTACTTTTCCGCATTTATCTGGTAATACGTGGATTCCACATTGAAAGAATGACACATCTTTAGAGGCTATCCACGAATCGATTTTTTTTTTGTTATCCTCATAAGAATGAAAACGCTGCTCAGACAAGCCATGAGTCATCAATCAAAATAAGTAGTAATCGGAAGGAACAATATCTGCAGAATACGGCGGGTGTGGTATGGAAATCATAGTTAAGCTCTTCTAATATTTTCTTGAGCGGTTTCGCGATATAAGACCGAGCGTTGTCTTACTGGAAAATCACTTTGTCGTGTCTTGTCGCCTAATCTGGTCGTTCTTGCTTCAATGTCCGGCTCAATTGCATCAGTTATTGTTGGTAGTGTTCCCCAGTGATGGGTTTGTTGGGTTGGAGCAGCTCATAAAACACTACATCCAGTTGTCCCACCAAATGCAAAGCATGAGCTTGACGCCATGAATATTCGAGTTTGTCGTCGATGTTGAGGGTTCTTCTGGCCTGCACCGTGATTTTTTGTGCTTTTGAATATCGTAGCGTGTCCATTTTTCATCACTCATCCGGTACGACGCGAAAAACTTTTCTTCTGTGTCTTTGAAGCAATAGTTCACAGGCCATTTTGCGCCTCTTGGCATCCCTCGACTTCAACTCGAACGCATCCGATTTCCTTGCTTGCGAATCATTCCACTGGTCTTTAAGAATCTGGAAATTGTTGATCGATCAACATTTAATGATTCTGTAAGTTTTTCTTGCTTTTAACTCGTTGCGTTAACTTTTTAGAGCAAAGCTTCCACTTCCTCATCTTCAATCTTTTTCAGCTGGCCTGAACGTTCTTTATCTTCCGAGTCAAAGTCACCTTTGTTATAGTCTCGAAACCATTACTCACATGTTAAAATCAATACAGCATAATCGCCATAAGTTTCGGATAGTAATTTCAGCACTTTTCTTCAAATGGAAGACAAAGCTTCCTGCAAATTGTGTTTTGTTGGCATAAAATTCGACATAGTCAACGCTCAAAAAAATGTCTTTAATACTCCTCCAAAATAGCACATACTGAAAACTAAAGCTAAGTAATAATGGTTTGACATGAAATCAGGAACAATCTGACTTGATGCTATATAGTACCAGTTACGCCATCTTTTAAAAATCCCTTAAAATTAATTCACACACCTAATAAAATGTATACAACTTTTTGTTTGCTTACGTAAGATGCATCTTTTTTTAATCTTAATATAGAAACCTTCGGAGTAGGAGGTGAGGACAATTTCCTTGTTTAGTCTTCAATTCGAGATTCTGTTCTGAAATTGTTTTTCCTCAATTCACGACAAAGAGGTATAACAGCAAGCATACATCTCAAACCTCATATATCTCTAAACCAAACCTTCAATCTTAATTTGTCGATATTGTGAGCAGAAGTGGCGTTAGAGTCCCCCGACAGGGGGGCACGGTCTGCCCGACGGGGGAACACAATCTACTGAACAAGGGGAGGATGTGATGATGACTCTCAAATTTTCGCCAGATCTTTATTTATCTACTAGTTGAATAGTCCGTTGCACGAACGGGGTACAATAATTTGCCCCGACAGGGGCCCCTGCCCTCCCGGACACCCCACTGGCACCACCTCTGATTGTGAGATGAACAGTGGCGGTGAGGGGGGTAGCCACCACCCTACTTTTTTAGGGAAAAATTAAATTTTTATTTCATTTTTGCTGCCTAAAACTAGGGATTATAGAAAAGCACCAGTGTTCGGGAAAAATAGCTAATTTTTACTTTCTCGTATACCAAGTATACAAAGAGAAAGTATTGTAATCGTCAAAAAATTCGAACTCGAGATTTTGACGAATCTCCAAGTTTTAGACCTCCCCGAGTCCGAAAAACACAATTTTGGAATTATGTCTGTCTGTGAACACGATAATTCGAAAACTATTAGAGCTACGGGGATGAAATTTGCTATGTGATTTTTACACATAATTTGTAGGTTTCTATCAAATTTTGGACAAAATCCGTTTAAGGGAAATCTGTCTGTCCGCGGTCATGTGAACACTATAACTCAAAAACTTAAATAGCTAGATGAATAAAATTTGGTACACAGTTTTATCATCATGAATGTAGGTCCGTGTCAAAGTTTGGATCAAATCCGTCGAAGGGTTGATGGTCTGTCGGTCTGTATAATCGCATACTTGTAAAAATTATATCTCCTAAACCCCAGTGGCGGACTGGGACTGAAAAGAGTGGTTGCCCTAAGAGAATGGGGGCCCTATCACATGTACGATACCATCTCAAATATATTTTTTGATATTGTTTATTACAAATATAATAAATTAAAATCAATCTATACTTATAAAAGTCAATGTTTGTGTGTGTGTCTGTCATGTCCAGACGAATCTATCGCACTTACAGCCATGAAATTTGGCACACAGGTAGTAGAAATGGTGAATGCACCTCGAAGCCGGAATTTTAAAATTTAACCTAGAAATCTTTAAAAAAAAATCTAGTATTTTTTATTTAATATTTTGTGTTGTTTTGTGTGATTTTTTGCACTCATTTCTCAATGGCATGGCTTCGAATAATTGTACGAAAAAACACCTCACACCATCGGAAAGAACAAACGATTTCCGTTCTAATGAAGTTTGTTTCGTACGTCTAACATACGTTTCCTGAATTTTGAGAATTTTTTAAAAAATAGTGAGTTTTCGCACACAATTTTAAAAATTGATTTCCACATTACTCCATCCAACGTTCTAATTTTGTTATCTTTTTGAGATAATGAATAGAACATTTGTCCTTCATTTAAAACAAGAACGGTTAAAATACCTTTTACCATTGATTTTAATTAATTTTTTTCCTGATTAGGTCAAAGAGTTTCTCTATCTGTCTGCGTAAAAAGTTCCGGAGCTTTTCGTCGTGTTTTAAGAATTGCACTGGAGGGGAAGGGGGAGATGGAGAGGAATACCGTGGATTTTTTTTATGATACAGAAAGAAAATCAGACGATTTTATCGCAAAGAAACATAAGCGGAAATTCAATAATGTGCATCGTTTGTTTTGATTTTATTTTTAAAACTTTTTCGTGTCATTGTGGGCATTTTTTTTTTCAATTTTGTTGATGATCCCACGGGCAACGCCGTGCGCGTACTGCTAGTAAGTTAATATAAACTATTCCTAATCTAAAACTCTATTATATATATTGCTAAGTACAGTATACACGTATTATTAAAAGTAATAAATGCCAAATATAAATATAATTTTGTGATTAAATATTAAATAATGTTGGTGGTTGTATAGTATACTGTAAATTTAGAACTATACTGTTATATTGAGAATATTTTAACCAAACTGAAAATAAAGTGCAAACTATTTACCAATTTTAAATATTTTTTAAAAGAATAATTCTAACTGTCAAAGATTAAAAACTCAAATGTACAGAAGTGTATTACATTTGGTTCACTTCATTAATGGCAACTCAGGAGACATTTGAGTTCACTGTGCAAATCTGTTAATAAGTAGGGGAGAGTGGGGCACCTTGAACATAGGGGCACCTTGAACCATCGGCATTTATTCTTTTATTTTTATTTTCTCACACTAGATATTACCACAGTACTATCAACTAGAACTAAATAGATGATTCATGCAAAGCATTGTTTATTTCCCTTGCTTGCTGCCATTGTAGAAGGTTATGTTTAAAATCCACATATGAGAGTAAAATTTTACAGGTAAAATAACAGTTTATTTTCACTTTGATGAATGTGCTTTTAATTAGTTTCTTTTACTGAACAGATTGTAATGTCCCAGATGATGATTTGTATCATAGTTTTAAATGTAAGTGTTGCACCATAATTGTGTGAAAGTAAATATTTTAAAATGGCGGCGAATGGGGCACATTGAACCACGAAAAACGGGGCTGTTAGAACCTATGTTCAACCTGCCCCATTAGTAAAGTTATGTTTTCTTTAATGTATGAAAGATAATAATATTTATTTATTTATTTGATTTATGAATTTTACATTTCAAGACAGACATATATATAGCCTATTTGATTTAAATATCAAATAAAAACAATAATAATGAATTGAAATATAAAAACATTAAATTTTAAGTCAGTTTAATTTAGATAAATTTAAATTTTTAATTTAAATAACAAATTCAAAATAAAAAAATGCTCAAATAAATATGATGTTTACACAAAGTTTAAAATTGTTATTAATTTTTCATTATTAAATGTGTAAGAGTAGGTAGTGTTTCAATTAGAATAAAAAATAACAAACCATTTTTTAGTCATTAACTTTGCTTTTATTGATACAAGGGACTTTTATATTAATTATTCAAGAATAAATAAACTTTGGATTCTAAACAGAAAACCCATTATTATGTTGGAAAAATAATTAATCTAACAAGAGAAGATGACGAAGTTGATTTTTATAGACAATATAAACTGACTGGAAAATCTTTTAAACCAGACGTAGAAGATAAAAGTTACATAAGCAGAATTAACATTGTGATGTGCCTTCGGAAACCAACGATAACTGCTTCCACTAAGAGGGTTCGATCGATGTTGCATTTCAGTGTTGACATTAATCATTATAATTGTCAGTATATGTGTTCCTAAGTGTCCGGTGAAAGTGTTCAATGTCAATCCTAAGTGGTCAGTGGAAAGGCATTTATCACTTTTGTTAGTTTGTAGTGATATTTCACATGGGTTTAACCTGCCCCTCCTGGAGGTTCAAACTACCCCACCTAAAGGGGCGCATTGATCCATTTCAAATAATATTTTAAAAGTTAGTTTTCTCTATTTTCTTGATGCAGTAATTAATTGTATTTCTGGCTTTCATTTACTGATATAATAAAGTTTTTTTTAGAACATAAAATTTTTCATATTTTACATTAGCTTTGAATGCACATGCAATAATATCTAAAACCTGTTCAAGGTGCCCCACTCTCCCCTACTCTATATCCAGATCATCTAGAAATTCCTTTTCATAGCAACATACAGGAATTCCAAGTTTTCCTCAGACAATGAATTTCTTAATATGGTGTTTATGATCTTTAGTCGACAAATATTGGGGCCCCGAATTGTCGTAAGTATAAGGGGCCCACTTGCCATCGGGCAAGCTGGCAACCTGGCCAGTCCGCCACTGCTAAACCCTTTGGCTTAGATAAATAAAAATTGGTATGACGGTTGTTGATATTAGTTACAGATCTGTGCCCAAACTTCATTTCAATCGGTTAAAAAAAGGCGTTGAAATGGCATATTCATTTTTTAATCCGATTCTCCATGCGCATGCGTACTGGTAGCAATCTCTGTGCACGCGGAAGGATTACGTCACTTTGTCCTTGAGCCGGCAAGAGTGGAATCGGCACGCATTTAATCGGTACGCATCTCTTTGAATTTGATTCTTCAGCTAAATATTTTACAATCACTATAATCTAAGATGAGAAACCTTCTGATACTCATTGCATTCTGGGTTACAGTAGGTTCGAATTTTTTATCCACGCAGTGGTTGGGGAAATGACAAATTTTTGAGAAGTATGCGAGAAAGTTTAGGGGAAGCCACTCCCTCTGGTTTAACTAGATTTTTAAATTTTATTGTCTACTCCCTATAATCCCGAGTCTTTTAGATGTCTATAAATTTTTTTGCACCCTCACTTTTTTCGCCCAATCGTCGCAACTGGAGGTGAATGATAATCCTCTGAAACTAGATAATTTTCTCTCGTTAGAATAAGCACTCTTTCTGTCCTTTGAAACAATACAAGAAATCGAGCAAGAAGGATAAATTGCATCTGATGTATAGAATTTTCTTATTCCTTCTCCTCCTGTTTGTTTTTCACAAGTAGCAAATAATACTGCCCAATATTTTAAAATCTGCAAAAGTAATATTGTACAATATTTTCTCAGTAAGTATAAAATGTAAGACTTTTTCAATATTGTACATTATTTTTTCATAACATTGAGCAATATTATAAAGTATTATATAATATCGTATAATCTTATACAATACTGAAACTTATACAAAATGTAATACTTATTATTTATTACTTATGTAAGATTATATAGTATTGAATATTATACAATACTGTATAAAAGTATACTGAAACTTATATAAAAGTATTACTTATTATTTATATAAAATTATACAGTTTCAAATATTATGCAATACTGTGTAAAATTATACAATATTCCAAATCTGTATTTTAATATTTATACTTTGTTTCTGTAAATTAGAATGATATAATGATCAGGCAGTCTAAAAAAATTATCTGTTAGATTATGATAAAAACAAATTACATTTAATATATCATCACTTGTTAAGTTTTTAATCGGAACTCGTTTTTCTTTCCATTTATTTATTCCTCTTCACAAACTTCATTACATTTAACTTTTACAGAGTTCCAAACTCGGAAGCTCTTGGTTATAAGTCCGGTATCTCAACCAATGGACTGTTCAGTCTTTGAAAGGTTGACGTAGATATGGTATTTTACCAAATGAAATTTTTTTAAAATGTTTATTTTTTATTTCTCTTTCAGCGTATTACGAGATTCCTTTAACATTTTATAATAGTGTTTTTGCAGAACTGAAAATAAAATACACAATTTTTAATATTATCGAATGCACATTTTGCAATATTGCTTTGAACAATCTCCCCCGAAACAAGAAGAGGCCAATGTATGCGGATTTCCAACAGCGGCGTTAGACACTGTCATAGGTGACGTTATCGCTTTTGGCGAAAGATAAGGTACTGTGATTTGAGTACCACTTTCTCACACTTTGCTACACTTCTACAACGTGACGCTTACAGTAAAACAACGGGATGAAACGCCAAAGATCTATTACCTGAAATACTAAAATGCCACAGAAACACCGCGTGTATAACGCAGAAACCATCGGCTACGACGAGACCATTACATAGTTCTATACAAGATATATGGGCCTTGATACGCAAATTTGATGAAATTGGTTGCACATACTATCTATCTCGTCCTGGTAGATCCTCTGTTCGTGCCTAGGTTGTTGCAGAAATGTAGGAGACCATAAGTGAAGATGCATCTTGTAAGTGCACGTGGCGTTTCACGATTGCTGAATTTGCCAAATTCCACGGTCCGAAAAATTCTGAGTTCTGTTCTCCATATATTTACGTATAGATTCCAGCATGACTGAATGTTGCAAGAGGGTGATAACCAATTACGGTTAGATTTTCCTAATGAATTCCTCATCCGGTATGACGGTGATAACAGCTGCTCTTTATGCATTCTTTCGCCTGACGAAGCAGATTTCGCGTTGACTGGTAACATTAATTCTAAGAACTGCGGGCATTGGCCAGAAATCCCTATGATGTGGTCTCACTTGTATTACACAAAGCAAAAGTGACCGAAAGGGATAAAAAAAAAGTACCTTTATCCTCGACCCTTGGTTTTTAAAGGAGGTAACTGCCGAAGGTCTACGAACGTGTACTGTAATGAGGGTTTGCTATGAAACAATTTTGATCAATTATATCGTTCCAGAATCACGTCAACAGTGAAATGCTCTATCTGACATCGTATAGATCAGGCCCGGCCCAAACAAAAGCGGGACCTGGTGCAAAGTTGATTTGTGGGGACTTGCAACAAATTTCGTAAAACAAAATAATGATTTATTGCATTTTGGTAGTTATTACATTGCTTAGATGGAAATAGGACTTAAGGAATACATGAATATAATTTATGCATAAGGAATATGGGAAATATGATTTTAAAAATAATTTTTGATAATTAAATAATTTTTAACTTTAATATGACTCATGAAACAAACTTTAATTGCTAAAATTGTTAAAAACTTTATTCAACTCCAAATCAACAATGAAATCAATTTAACCAATAGTTATTAAATAGTCAAAAATTATTTAAATTTTTTTTTATTATTTTAAAAATTATTTAAAATTTTTTTTATTATTTAAAAAATTATTTAAAAAACATTTAACCCTCCAGTTGTTGGGGTTAGTGTCCTAAACGATATACCAAAAGTCCCCGGTGCGGGGATTGCGCGGGGGGTACAGGGGGGTTAAAGGGGGGATTTACAGTTTTTCTTAAATATTTCGAAAACTATGGGTTCTATAAAAAAAACGCTCCATTACAAAATTAAACAACATACAATTTCCTACAAAATAAATTCCTACTTTGTTTCTGTAGAATAAATAGTTTAGAAGATACACTGGGATTTAAAAGTTAATGTTTCTAAAATTCCCTATTATACTGGTAAAATCGATTAAAAGTGCTGAATCAACAACCCTCATAATAACCTCATGCCTATATAATAATTATACAAGGGTAGTATTGCATGTGTCGGATGGGGGGGAGGTGACAAATCCATTTGATGAATAATTATGCTCCCTTCCTCCCCTCGCATCCGTTCCCCTTCACAAGTTTGCTTCTACTCGTAGTCCAGCCAACGAATTGTAAATTTAAAAAAAGTTGTAGTTTTGAAATTAGGAATTCGGCACCGTTGTTGGGGAGAGTGCCCTAAACGACATACTAAAAGTCCCCGCTGGTGGAGGGTGCTCAAGGGGGTTGAAAGGGGGGATTTCTCATTTTTTAAAAAATATCTTCAAAACTATAGATCCTAGCGAAAAAAGCTTATTGGGATTTTTAAAGAAAACCTTTATATCTTCCCGAATATTTATGAAAAAAATTATGAAATTGCATGTAAATATTATGCACATCAAACATAACCATTGATGATGAAAGTTTGATATTGTTATCAGCTTTCTTTGAAACGGGATGAGTCGGTATTTTTTTGTCTTTATCACTTTGTGGTAGGTCCCCTAAATGCTCTCGTGACCAAATCTTCACTGTAAAATGTGAGTTTAAGCCTAATATTTACATGTTCAAAATTCTAAGTAAATCCATGAAGATTTTCGGGAGATATTCGAAAAAAATATGAAAATTTTAAAGTGTCAACATTAAATTGGCAACCCACTGTAACTTAAAAAACTATGCAGTCAATTAAAAGAGAATGTCCCTTTCCCCTTTCAATTTCATTGTCGATTTCGATGTCAGCACACGCATTCACTATTTAAATAAAATTTCATACCGTACGAATGGGATTTAAAAAAAATTTAGATTATGAAGTGAATTCTTAAAAGTTGAAATCATTTTTTCATATTTAAAAATAAGTAGACCAAAAGATAAAACTAAAAAACCATAATCACCTGATCACAAACTTATTTATAATTATTCCCATCCTACCGACATACATACCAACAAGGTGGCTGTCCGTAGCAGAAGGTTTACGAGGATGGCAAACGCACGCGCGTGCACACAAGGAAATTGGCTTGTGTCAAAATTTTGAATTTATGATCATTTATATACTATTTCATCATATTTTAAGTAATCAAAAATTTCTACATTTAAGAAAAATATCTTATGTGAATAAATAAAACAAGAAATATATATATCAAAATTATTAGAAGAATTAGAAATAATTATATGACATTTTTCAAAAACATGAAATATAAGAAAAAAATTGGATCGTCATGTCATCAAGAAATACAACCAAAACGATTGTGTGCATGGGGGAAAAACACCTTGCACCAATAATTTCTTCGTTTCCGTAGAAATTTTAATCTTATCCGTAATTCAGCAGTTTGCAGAAATGTGTGTTCGATAAAATCCGTAGTAACTACTGTAAGGTCTTAGCCCAGTGATACTGGGGTCTGATTAGATATCACAAGACACAGCAATACAGGATATTAATTTTAATTAAGACTTCATGGTTAAGGAACTTTTTACAAGAAATGTACATAAATAAAATCATTCAAATATTCTGCCTAACTCAGGATGAGATAGCGAGAGTCAAAATCAAAAGTTCATAACTGTATTCAATCGCAGTTATAGGTGTGAGTCTACTCGTACGTTAGCAATCGGTTGAAGAAAACTGATAAAGTTCAGTAAAAGTTCAACTCAGGGCGAGTTCAAAGTCCGATGGCCGTAAATAGAAATTTGAGGGATTCTACCGCTCAAATAGTTGAAATAACTTCCAAAGAGTTATGTGGGTTACCAAGGTAGGTAATTGGCAGTGAGGTATTGCACGCTCACTATTCGAGGATAATTCCGAAGAATTCTAAGATGCTTTCCAGCTCTCTAAGAGCTTATCCAGCCAAGGGTTGGCTATCGATTTTCACGGGGACTAGGCTCCCGTACAAGTACAGTATCTCGAGCTGAGACCTGACTTCAAAATCACCGATCACGAGAACCGAGATTCGAATCGGAATCAGACTCCGAATTCAATCTCGTCTCAATCTCCTCGTCTCTAGTCTCCGTCCCTCGTCTCCAACTTAAAAACCCCTTTGACCATCCCCTCTGAGGCGTGGCCGAAAGGTTACGTGTTCGTGATTTGTCCGGTGGTTAACTGTGGTCACCAACCGCGTACCTTGGCTTTCTCTCTCCTCTTGTCATTCGCAGAGGGTTGAACTTCAAAGGGCCACTTTGTCGGCAAGTCCAAACTGTCGTCGTACCCCGGAAGGTCCGACGGCGCGTGTGCTTTTCAAGTTGCGTCAGCCGGATGTGATTTACGACCCAAGCTAACTTCGCGGCTTCCTTTCTCTTCTCGCTTTCGGAGAGTTCGTTGGGGGTCTGGTCTCGTGGGAACTGTGGGCTCCGGGGACCCCAAACTACGGAGAATCCGTATCAATTGGCATGTATGTCTACCGGTTTTAGTTTCGGTTTTTGGATAGCATTTAGATTGAATCAATCTTCTAAAAAGGCTTCGTATATTTTATAACTTATCCACATAATTTTGGTATTTTTGTTTCCGAAAATAATAAAAATTTCCAAATAAGTAACAATATTGAAAAATGCACAATGTAAAAGAGTAAAAAACACAAATTGTCGTTTCTTAGTAAAAAATCTTTTATCTGAAATATATACAACAAAAACAAATAGCAAAAATATTGAAATACAAAAACAACGGGGAAACTACATTATTTTTTAAAATGATAACCTATAATAATATTAAAATTTTCTTCTTGGAAATATTAAAGGAAAGGTTGTTTAATGAATAACTATAAAAAAAGAGACAAAAAATAGCATACCTGAAATTTGTCTGCATGAACAAATGCAGGATATTTTAATTTGCAGTACGGCTGATACTACGAATGCAAACGAACAGCTCAATTGAAAATTAAGCTTCTGAGAAGACTCCTTGAGTTGACCGTCGTGTTTCACACTATCCAATATTTCAGATTCACTGCTATTGGTTAAACTCCGAGGAATAGATGTAACAGACTACCTTTTAACAAGAAAAGCGAGAAACCTCTATGATACCTTCTTCCTCATCGCTTAGCAGTCCTGCTGGACACAAGAGAAATAAATACATGCGTTCAGTATTAGAGCTGGATAAGCCAAAGATAGGGAGTGGGCTCCACAAAAGTGAGTGTCCGCCATGGATTGATAGTGAGATGGATAGATTTAACAGACTACCTTTTAAGAGCTACCTATAATGAATTCATATATGCTGGAAAACCACACTTTTAAGAAGAAAAGCGAGAAACCCCTGTGATATATGAACCGTTTGATGTTAAATGGGGTATTCTGCAGATTTGGCCGAAATTACTTTTCTTTGCTCTTTCGATTTGATGAAGGTAGTTGCATTGTTTAGTGTAAAACATGAAATTCTGCCATTTACAGTTATGTTGTAGTAAAGCATCAAAGTTTCCGTATGATGTTAGAAGAGGACTTTTGAGCAGAAGAGGATCTTCAATTGACCCTCAAGAGGACTAAAATTAATTTACATCACTATTTTTACTATTAATTTTTGTTCTTAAATCTGACTTTTATTTAAAAACAAATAAATTTTACATCTTATTTTGTTTCATTTGAGTTTAAATTTTTATGCAAATAAATAAAGTTGGAATTTCATTTGAGTTTAATATTTCTTGTTTTATAATTGTTTTTCGCTAAATATTTTTTAAAATCTGAATTTTACTTAAAAACCAGTAGCTTTTCAAATTAATATTTCTTTGCAAATACATACTTGCACTTTAAATTTTGCACTTTTAATTTTATTTGAGTTTCACTGATATTCAATTCCGGGCTTTATAATCATTTCCCTGCTTTTTTTTGCTTTAAATCTAAATTTTACTTAAAAAAGAATAATTGGATTCTTTGGATTCTTTTAACTTAAATTTACTTGCAAATAAATTAATTTTGAATTTCATTTGAGTTTCCTTGATATTCCTGGCTTCTAATTACTTTTCTCTGAATTTTTTTCTGTTTTAAATCTGACTTTTACTTAAAAATGAATAACTTTAAAATTATATTTATTTTAAGTCTTTAAATTTAAATTTAATCACAAATAAATAATTTTTGAATTTTAGTTAAATTTAATTGATACTCTTGGCTTTAAATAATTTATTCCCTAAAATTCTGAAACTTTTACAGTGTTTGATGTTAAAAGGGGACTTCTGCAAAATTTAAGTTTAAATTTTTGCAAAAATTAAAAATTGAAGTATTTTTTGGTTGTCGTCAATAAGTTCATTTTCTACTGTGAAACACATTAGAGATATCTTGGACCCCAATTTCCATGCTGTTTACAGCCCATTCATTGTTTTCTCTTCACGTAAAATTTTAAAAATGTCAGAAGTCCCCTTTTAAAATCAATCGATTCATGTGTCCTTTACCATCGCTTAGCAGACCTGCTGGATACAAGAGGAACATATGTGTCCATTTTAGAGCTAGATAAGCAGAAGTGAAACCATTCCTCTAGTTGCCATGGGAAAGACTATCTGCTGGACATTAGGGGGATAGATGTGGACGTATAACTAGCAGTCTCCTGTTTGTACAATGTTTTACATGTATGTTCGGATAAAAACAAACAAATCGAAAAAAAGCATTTTCATTTAGCAAAAACCGTCAACAGCGCGGGACCTTTCAGAAGAGCGGGGCCTTGTGCGGTAGCACAATTCCCACCCCCTCGGGGCGGTCCTGGTGTGGATACTAGATGGCGCTCCTCCACATGTGAGTTCTTCTGTCAAAAGTTTCTTAACACAACAGTTTGATGAAAGACTTATGACCCGAAATTTCACATTCCTGTGGCCGCCAATGTCCCTCGATACTACTCCTATGAAATTCTGGCTGCGGGAATATCTGAAATTCAAAGAGTACACATTCAGTTCTATGTTGGATTCAGAAAACAATGTTGGATTTGAAAGATGCCATGAGACATGGGGTTCAACAGATCCTTCTTGCCATGATACGTGCTTCATTGTTATCCACCATTCGCTTCATGCAAAGTGTCGTTGAATGTAAAGCCGGGCATGTGGAAAATTTGTGAAACACAATAAAATGTTCTGCTTTTCTAACTTTAATGGTTGCTTTTGTCTTTTTCTTAGTCTTCATATAGCTGAGGTCCTTTTCGTACAGAATGTAGCGTTCTGAAGCCATTCATCATTTTTCATTGTGGAGAGATCACATTCAAATAAAAAAGTAGATGTTGCCATTTGAAAAATTTTGAAATTTTGTCACTATAACCGTAACTGTGAGAGCTGAATTGTTGTTTTTCACATTAATCTTGAGCGTATGCGTATGTCTTAAAATACCTGCATCTAAAGTTTCATGTTGTTTCCTTGAGTGGTATGATCACTAGAAACTCATTTATTCCCAAAGTTTTTTTTATATCACCTTGCATTTGACATAAATAGATCCAATATATGAGATGTTGCATCTGCATTTCCCTTTACAATCTTTTAGTCATACAAAGGTAATACTGGGGGCTTGGATAGCTTTATTCTTACACTTACAGAAGCTTTTTCTTGATTTTGGTTGTATTCTGTTTTCAGCAACAGATTAAACTCAAAAGGGGCCCTTAAGCAATGCAAATTTCAGAGTTCCCTTTCCCTTTCCAAAACCAGATACTTTTATTGATATTATTTAATCTTTATATAAGCGGTAGTTTTAGTAAGTTTTAAGTAACAAATATTACAACAAACTGAAATAGCAAAATAATCAATTGCGGGTTACCTTAAAAAGAGTTAGTTTCAGCATCTAACATATAAAAAAATTTCAAATTTAAATGAAATTTCAAATAAAATGGTAAAAAATCTTTTTTAACGGATTCTAAATTTTACTCAAATACAACGTATGCCAGGACTATTGATTTATGAATCAGACAACCAACTACAAAACAAATTGTAGTACACTGATCTGCACGCGAATTGGAAATCATGAAAAATAAATCCTAAGAATAATGTTCGGAAATTTAAACGAAAACTTATTTTAATGTGAATATGTTCGAATACATGGCCCTTCTAATTCAAATGAAAGCACAACATTAGATTACTTTGAAAATACTGCAAAAGGTATCTCGGGGTCCCCCAAAGTTCTGGAGCCCTTAGGCAGTTGCCTATTTAGTAATCCGGCCCTGTTCAACAATGCATAAAGTGGTTCTACCATGTCATCCAGATAAAATACAAACTTTCCAAAGTTGTAAGTCATAAAGAGAAAAACGTATGAACTCAGTGACGTTAGTTGGTTGTAGTTTTTAATAGTTCCTATTTTCTTGGGATCAGAATTTATACCCTCAGTAGAAATGGCATGACATTAAAAAGATATATTTCTTCTTGAATTGACATCTTACATCTGGAATATTGCGATCTGCCTAAAACAGTGGTCTGAAAATCTTAGCTCAATCAACACTCAACTCATTCAAAATTTCAACAGACTAGAATCAAGTTGAAATTTCCAACTCCAAGTCCACATACATGCAGATACAGTACAGGGTCCCACTATCAAATAGGGGAATAAAATACTAAAATGGAGGGTAACACAGGTAGTAACCTTTGTGGCTCTGCACATTGGCGGCTATTGTATGGAAAAAGTGAGGGGAAAAAGATTTATAGACATCTAAAAGACCCGGAAGTATACGGGGTAGACAAAAAAATTTTAAAATTTAGTTTAAAAAGTATCTAGCATTTCTGAACACTGTTGCTTTTTTGTAATTCCTAATTTTAGGCAGCTAAAATGAAATAAAAATTTAATTTTGCCCTAAAAAAGTAGGGGAAAACTACCCCCCGACTCGCCGCTACTGTCTCTGCAGAACAACGCAAAGTTACATGAATGGATAGCCGAATTCCAATTAGAGAATAGCGTAGACAGACTTATTAACAATACACGACTATCTGGGAAACTGAACAGAACAAAGTTCGCAACATTTAGAATGACAGCCAATTCAGTCCATGTGCCCTCGATTTTCTTGAAATTACCAACAAAATAGTTAAAACAGTTCAAATTTTGTTATCCCAACATCAAAATATAATTCGGAAACTCGATTAAAGCTCACGACGGCCATTTTGGAAGCGAAAGAGCAGAAAGGATCACTAATAATCTGCAAAAGCCTATTAAATTTCCTGAATAAAATCTATACAAACACAATAGAATGAAAAAAGAAGAGAGTCAGAGAGAATGAGAAGAAGATAACAACTAGCAGCCACACTTTTGACAACCCACCTAAGGTAGCAACGATTTCTAGGTAATGGTTCAGATACGAAATTTAATTTGGAACTGGAATTTATTTTATGAAAACGAATATCACTAACTACATTAGTATAAAAAATATTCTGTAAAATGAAATTTAAAAATCCCCCTCTTTTGAATTTTCCTATTCTTGAATTTCGTTTACCTTTCCTGAACTTAGAATTTCCTTTCAATGGCGAATTAAAGTATTGCGGCTTTTTCCTATCTGCTGCCATGCGCTATGATTGTTTATGATCAGACCATGAAGATCCATTAGTTAAATTAAGACAAACTTATATTTAGTTGCCACAACATCTCAACAGGCAATCACGATTTTCAATATTGCCAATTTATCAAACACAAATATTACAGTATACACTCGGGGCCGTTCTAACAAATTTAAGCGCTCTGGGGTAGAGGCATTTTACGCCCCATCAGAGTTGCAACTAGAATTTTGAGCGCCTTTTGATCCAACGAAAATATCTATCTGATAAAATAAATGAGTAGCGAAAAAATAATCTGTTTTCTTATCTCAAAATTGCCTTAAAAATTTCGAAATCGGCACCTTTTCAAAATATGATTTTGAAAGCCACCCCTACATACAATGATAGGGTAGGAGGGAGAAGCGCACAGCCTCTGGGACTGCTATCTTCGACTCCAGACAGTTTTTAAGTTGACCCTTAGGTGGATGATTTGAACCAGAATGTGTTCTTCACGATGGTTCTCGTTCAGCTGACCATTCAGCTGCTGACAAGTTGACTGTCTCAAATTCACATCACGCCACGGTAGAAGGCCACCCCTAATTGTATACATGGTTTATTTTAACGGTTACGTTATCTATATATTTAAAATAATATGGTAAAAACTTTTAGACAGTTCGTCAGCCACACCCACTCGACGGATTTCGACAATTTTTATTTCATATGAAAGCTTATGACGTCTAGATATGTCATCAAGGGTTGCCTGCCACCCACAATCCCCCATTTTCGAACGAAATCTAAAAAAACATTTCTCCACCATACATTCTCTATGGGGAAAATCCTTTAGACAGTTCTCCCGCCACAACCACCGACGGATTTCGACAATTTTTAGTTCATATGAAAGCTTATGACATCTAGATTTGTCATCAAGGGTCGTCTGCCACACAGCATACTTAATTTTTGAGAGATATTGCAAAATAAACGGAACATATTAACGGAAATAACGGAGATTTATTTGCAAAATAGTACCGTGTTCCTGAGCCTCAAAACTGGACTGAATTCTGTTTCCATTCTTTCAAATAACTAACGAATCAAAATGTTCCGCTTTATTTTCTAAAGTTTAACATAGTATTTTTCATTTGTATGCAGTTCTGTTGCATTTCATTCCAGTTTAATTTAACTTTAATAGCAGACGATTTTGTTAATACATCTCTATAATTTGGTTTTAATAACACACGATTTTGTTAAGACATATCTATAAATATTATTATCTTTGTTGATATTTAATTTAAAATCAATAGAAAACGATTTTGTTTTCTTTCTAAATTTATTTTTGTTAGATTGGCAACAAGAAAATTAGTTGTTGTTAAAAACCTTTTACGGAATGCAGCGTTGTTAAATGAGAGAATGAAGTTGTTTCTGGAGTAAACATTTTAATTTTGCGATGACTTTTTGTTTTCATCAATAATCCCAACAGTTCCATCAAAATGGCGTGTCAAAAATATTGTAAAATATCTATTGTAGGTGATGGAAACTGCTCATTTAGGGCGATATCATTCTGTATATATGGTTCTGAAGACTTTCATGCCGAAATTTGTGAGAAAGTTATATAAAACATTAACTAGATGGGGTTATTGAAAGATTTTACAATTTTAAAGGAATCTGTTGTCTACAAAGAATAAGAAATCTACTATGGTCTGCTCCACTGATCTTCATGCAGTATTTAAAACTAAAAAAAAGTAGTGGATGAGAGCCTCGAAGCAACGAGGGGCAGGGGCAGTGCTGAGCATAGTGGGTGCTGGCCGCGAACCCGCACGGAGGGCGGCTAGTAAGTATATAAAAAAATTTATCTTTTGACCCCGTATGAAAATTTTTTGAAGTAATACACATGTTTATGTAACATTATATAATCGATGGCTGACTAGTTACAAGTCCTAATTATATTTTTACTTTTAACATATTTAAAATTATAATTAAATTCTTTGGTTCAAAATCAAAATAAAACCAGTACAGTAAATATTTAAGCGCCCTTTGATCAAAAGCGCCCCTGGATTACAGCCCATTTAGCCATTGGATAAGACGGCCCTGTATACACTCTTGTATATTACGAAATTCATGCATTGAAAACAAATCTTACAGACCGAATGTCTGACAAAGTTGCGCAGCTCGAGTTAGAAAAAAATATTCAACTTCGCCTTATAAAAGGGATTCTGCTCTGACTTATTGCTCTTGATACGTCTTCTCTTTCACTGGACACATCCCAAATAAAATTACTTTATTTTTTATTTTTTTACATTACCCTACTTAAAATTGTACGAGAAGATACTGATGTGCCGTTGGATCTCTCCAATGGTACTAATAATTTGTGGGCTGGTGTTTTCTGATTGTTGACAACATGCGACCGCCAGAATGCATTCCAGTTTTGACAGAGGAGAACGCAAATAAATAAATAAACTGAAGATTGGTTGATGAAATTTTTTGGGGAGCTATCTACTGACATTCAAAATCCTACATAAAAATGAATTTCTCTTCGATTTAAATTTTTCAAGTGTCAGCTAGTTCTCAATGAGGTATTTTTTATACGGTTTATCTCTTAATTATCACTGACTATAAAATTATTTAAAACTCCAACTTTTTTTATCACTTTTGATGTGAAGAAAGAGACAAATGGTTTAACCCATGAGGCCATGCAAAAAATAGAGATGTTTATCACTGTATGTTTCCCTGCTTCAAAAAGAATGTCTTATGCTCTCTTTAATCTCTTGAAAGACATTGGTACATATGCGTATGTTTTTTTTTGCTTAAATTAAAAAAAAAATTAAGTAAAAGTAGGAAGTATGTTAAAAATTCAGGAGAATGTTTTTTTTTCCTTCATGCAAGTGCCGCCTATATAAAATGAATGAAACGCAATGAAATAAAAATTAAATAAGTTTCTCACTTTAAAAAACTTCTCCCCGAAGAGATTAATATTTGAAACATTAACTGAAACTTTGTTTCTCGCTTAAAAATAAATGATTCTATGAATTCTAAGTTAATTCCGTAAGTCAAGCAAACAATCATATTAAATAAGAGACACAACCATTTCCATTTAATCTTCGCAAAACTGAAGATGTGAAATTTACAAAACTAGCTACTATCATCATTTATAGCATTACCCGCATCATTTAATTTTTTATAATATCATCACGCAAGTTCGCATTTCTTAATAACACACTTGTAATCCACAGAAACATAACGTCATCCCATGCCCCTGGTACCCAGGGTTGTCGATTTTTTTGATTTTTTTTAAAAAAATCGATTTATTTGATTTAAATAGGATTTTTTTTATTTAAATCAAGATTTTTTTATTTTAATGATTTTTTAAAAACTACGTATATATATTTAACATTTGTATATTTGACAATGAGCCCTACAGTCATAGAATTATATATATATAATAACATGCCAGTCATTAAGATGTACTTTCTTTAAAAAAAACAAATTTAAAAAAATTAATTCAAAAATGTAACAACTATTTAAAAATATTTTTGAACTAAAATATAAAATACTTTTGAAATATAAGACAATATATAATATACTTTTGAAATATAAGACAATTTCATTAAGGAAAAAAGGAAAAATATAATAAAAATTGTCATTTCTTGACTAATGGTATATTATTGTATGTTAGAATATTAGAGAATTTTACACTCAGCTGTTCATTTGTTTCGTTACAAACGCAAGTTTTGAAGTTTCTCTAAACTTAATCTGTTTCACCCAAAACATTAAATAAAAAATTTTCTAGATAAAATTTTTAAATTCAGGCTTCGAGGTGCATCGAGTCACCATCGTCAGGACTACCTGTGTGCCAAATTTCATGACTGTGTGATAGTTTCGTCTGGACATTGCGCACATGCTCACAAACATTGCCTTTTATAAGTATAGATCATAGTTTAAATTGCACTATGTAGATGTTTGTATTTCTTTTGGAACATTTATATGCATTACTTAATTATCTTAGATTTGAACATTATTGCAATATAAAAACTTTTTTGTCCCCAACACTATTTAGTTTTCTCCAGTATTAAAATGAAACTCACTGCATTTTACTATGTTCTTTCTTTGTGAACATGATCCTTTCACAATATTTATTTATTTTATAATAAAAAGTAGTATCTCATACTTTGCATTTTATTGTGTTGCTCATTAGAGATTTATTTAACCCTTTGCGGCGAAGTGTGCCAGTTAATGGCACACCTAATTTCACTCGCTTCTCAACCGTTAAATTCAACTATAAATGGAAAATAACAAGTTTAGGATAGAGCTAGTAGTACTCCTTTTAGAATGTATATAGCAGTCTTATAAAATTTTGTTTCGGAATAGGAATTATTAGAGATAAAGTTTGGGAAAATTCCTTGACTCGGAGATAAGAAATTTTTCAGTTCTGGACGTTTAACAGTTTTAGCAAAGTAACTCGAAAATTTTGCTCCATTATTCTTGAAGTTTTAATTTATAATTTTCTATAAGATTCAACAATAAATTTTGAGTGTATCAAGGTGGCTGTATCTAAGGGGGTTCTCACGAGGGGGAGTGACGCGAAAGGGGGACGACCCCCCCTCGGAATGAAGTAAGTTTTTTAAAAAACTTCTTTTGTAGATTCTATGTCTAGACAATAAACTAAACCCATTCATGTTGTTTTCTCATCATATTTTCAAAAAATTATTGCCTTGCGCCGCAAAGGGTTAAAATCTAATTTGCTTGTATTCTTAAAAATAAAGATATGGAAAGTATTCTAGTTACATCAATTCAATAAAATATTTTTTTTATGTTCTATATATTCCTTCTTTAAATATACATTTTTTCTTTAAATATGCATTTAAGAATACTTTAAAATCACTATTTAAAGATACATGAACAATTTTATTTCATTAAAGCAGATTAACTTGATATTTAAAATAAAGTGATTTAAATCAGTGATTTTTTTTAAAAAATCAGTTGATTTAAATCGCGATTTAAATCAGTGATTTTAATCAACTGATTTAAATCACCGCAACCCTGCTGGTACCTATAACCACTAGGGTTATTTTACCAGTTTAATGGGTATGGGGAATCCACAGAGACAATAAGTCAGTGCACAGTTATATTTTAAAGAGTTCCCCGCTCAAAATCCTGCACAGAGATATTTTCCTATATGACTATTTTAAGTTTTGCAGATTAGACAGAAAGACGAAGACTCCAGAACAAAATCTAGTGTCTTTATTTAGAAACAATATCAGAATGAGATACACAAATAAAAGCTATTTAAAACTGTTTAGGTTTAAAAAATTATATTTGTGCAACTTGTTAATACCTTCTTCACTCTTTATAAATGATGTCCACTTTTATTTTGGTTGTTCAAAGCTTCGTAATTAACTTCTGTGTTGAAAGTAAAGGCCAAAGTGGCCTATCGACAAAATTCCTTTTTCACAGCTGGAGGTGACTGGTTCAAGTCACTGAAAATCCGCAATGCGAGAGAGATAATGCGTATTAAACTCGAAACACTCAAGCATTATCATGTTTGGATTAGTGAAGAAATTTGTTTAGTGTCGTGCCAGCTTTTCTGCTATCCTCGTCATCTAATTGTAGGTTGAATGCCGATCCTGGAAGTCTATAGTGTAGCTTCTGATTGGAACACTAAAATATGAAAATATAAATCTAATCCTGAAATTAGAGAACAAAATATATTGGTCAGGTACAATTTGAACCTTGCTGAAACTAAGATAACGTTTATATTTTATTATTTATCTTATATTTGCTATGAAAATTAACTGTCTTCTGAATGGAGTAGATGAAAATTTTGTTGTTTGATCACCGACTCAAATACATCACCTGAAAATTTCTTGTTTATCACTGAACAACAAATACTACAGTTCCAGTGGATTTAAACATATTTTCGTTTCCAATCTAAAGGATGTGTTTCGAAAGTGAAATTAACTGTTGTTTTCAGAATACAGTGAAACGTTTTGGAGACTGATGTTTCAGTTTTTAACAGCATATGATTAGCATGTGCAGCATTCCATTTCTTTTCTCAAGCTAGTCGAACGCAATCCAAGTATGAATGAATTTTTAATGAAATGTTGAAACGGATTAGAGAATCATGATCAGTTGAGATTTTTAAAAATATTTCAGAAATTATTTGATAAAAAACAGGGAAACAAATATTTTCTTCCTTTTTTTAAAAAAGGAAGTTCATCCACTTCTTGATTTTAGCTATAAGAGATTCCTTACGAGCAGATGCTTTAAGAGAACAGTACTTTTTCAACAAAAGTGGCGAATTTATTTCGTTAAAACTATGAATATGAGATTTCTTCTAAATGTTTATAATTTTGCTGTTCTTGTGATATTTTTGCAGGTTTCATGTTCACTGTACAACTTGCTCTCTCCACTGTATATTTCTGATGACTTGCAGGAAATGCACATAATCTCTCTTTTTCTTGTAGTAATCTATATAAAGAGAGAAAATAATTTTTAAGGAACAGCCTTTTAGAGTAAATAAATTAAATTACCTTACGGGTTTTGAAATGAAATTATTAACATCGAAGATAATGATAAAATTACTTAATTTTTTATTCAAATTTTAATTATTTATCAAAAATGCTGATATTATATAACTTTCCAATAAAAAGCATGGATGAAAAAATAATTATATATTTGTAGAGAATAACTCAAAAACTTTCGGTAATTATAAAAGTAAAGTCAAATAGTTCCCACTATGGCTGCCTTTCGTGACAATCAATACATAGAGACGGAATTCGGTGTCCTTCCATGAATTCTCTAGCATTTGCGGTATAGCAATTTGAATTGAAGTAACAATTCTGAGCTTCACTTCAACAAGTGAATACAGAGGTGATGTAGACAATGTCATTGACATACCCCAGCGAAATAAAGGTCAAGCAATATGATATTCCGTGAAATTGCTCGTGTCTAGCTCGTTTACATCATCTGTTGGAAAAGTTCATGTATAGGAACTCGCATTTCAGTTTTCCCTAATGTGGGTGTGCTCCATCCTGCTAGAATATCGCATCCAGCTGATGACATTGGAAAAGGGAAATATATACGGCTCCAGCAGCATTAGGCAAGTCGCCGAGGTTACTGATTATCCAACAAAGCAAAATGACCCGATAACTTCAATGTACGATGAAGCTCACATAACACTGACATTTGGGCAATCTCTTATCTGTTCTCGATATGCGTGAGGGTTCTCTGTACCCTATGTTCTGTAGTTAGTCTATTCCACTTCCCTAACAACTGGAAAGTAGATTAATCATTAAATAACCATTTCAGAAGGGAATTTTTAATATGAGCCAAAATATATTGAATGACCTGAAAATGACACGGTTTGCCATCTAGTTGTATAGCTTTCTAAGTTTGAGTTTTGAAGGCGAAGTTGTTTCAAAGTCGATTATATAGATACTTCCATGCAGCCGTACGTAACATATCTAGTTGCAAAAGTGTTTTTCTTGTTGATCTTGCTGCGAGTAAACATTTCTTGAACGCGATTAACATTATCCTGGGATGCGCATTTAACCATATTGTTACGAATATGTAAAACCGTTTTCTCTGTGATGTTAGTCTTATGGTAGGAAAGAGAGATTCACAGGGATTCGTATTGGATGAAGGCAAATGACCCCGACCTTGCCAACAAACTTGGCGACCATTTTGGCAACTTGGCTTCAAATTTGGCGACTTTGGCGCAGAAAATTGCAGCTAATTTTGAAGTCGGACCATTAATTTAAGCATTCTCAAGAACAAAAGTACGAAAAAGTTTTTCATAACAAATGTTAAATCGCAATATGTACTTAATTTTAATTATAAATGTATTATTAATATTTTAATGAATCATTGATGTTCAAATACAAATTGATGAAGTTTATTTAAACAAAAAATCTTTTTTATGCAATTTAAATATTATTTTGTTTCATAAATTTTTTTTCCAGATTTGTTTATGTTTGGACTATGTGTATGAAAATGTGAGTATGTGTCAACAAGAGGCTCCAGGTACCCTTGCACCATCCCATTAGTGTTGACGGATTTTGTTTCAAAAAACCACAATACACAAATTGCTTTCTCTTGTTTAGTGGCCATTTTTAATTCCTACAATGCAATACCAGTCGACCACAATGTTGCAAAATAAAAATACTTAATGAACCTGAAATCATATTTCGTCATGTTTTTTGTTCGAAAGGAGAGCGTCGGAAATCCCGACAATAATTCATGCATATACCGCATAATAAATTATACAACTATGTTCAAGTTCCAGAACTTATTTTATTACTGAAGAAGGAGTAAAGATAGAAACTTATTTGGTGTTTCCTTCGAAGTAACTACATTGTGTAACTATGCTGTTACAAAAATGTAATGTCGCTTTCCTGCCTCGATAGTCTTATGGTCAGGAAGAGAGTGTTACAAGGGTAATTATGTAATGACCGGCAGAGGCCAGGCTTCGACCCCTGACCTTGGCGACGAAATTGGCGACTTGGCGACAAATCGAAGATTCCAGAAAATACGATCATTTTCTCGATATCTCTATTAGGAGAGGAGATACGCTTGAATGTACTAGATAATTCCATGTGACGTCCCGACCAGTCGAGCAAGAGTATATAAACAGAGGCAACCGAAAGGAGGAATGACTTTGGAGTTTCGTCTGCAGTGCGAGCTGCATAGCCGGTGAGCTGAGCGCTATTGAAAGTGCTGTTGCTGTCATTATTAGTGATTTGCTGACTGTTTGTGTTGCTAATCTGTACAAGAGCAATTGTACCTGTTACCTGTGCTTTGGGTTTTCCTGAATATTTTTGAATAAACCGTCATTCTCCATTATCCTGCTTGTTGGACTGTTTCCACCTATAGGACCACCATTTTTGTAACAATGCATTTTTGCCACCGCTCATACAAAGATGTAAATACGGATAGCAAGCCACCTTTTGACATCTCCACTGACGGCAATGCAGCGGCAAAGACACTGGAGTCTTTGCCGCTGCATTTCTTGGGAAATTAAGAATTCTTGACTTCGAAGAAAATTCTTCATCAGAGGAAGAAGTCATATGGGGCGAAATCAAGGGAATAAGCTGGTTGTAGAAGTACCGGAATGTGTCGTTTTGACAGGTAAGTTGACGCCAGGAGGAACCTAGGAACCGGCGCATTATCATTATGGAGTACCCATGACTTGGTCTTCCAGCGACGGGAAGTTTTGAATGCCCGTAATCATGAGCTACGAGCATGCGCTGTTGCATATTTGAACTAGATGGAACCTTTTCTGACTAGTCAGTCATATAATAATTTTCGCTTCCTTTGTCGGAAGTTTCATAGTACATTTGGAAAATATTTAAAAAGTTCCGGAACTTTTTGAACGTAGCAGTATTAAAATGGAAAAAAAATAAATTAATTTCTTTCATGAGCTAGCACATTTAATATTAAATAAAGTAAACATGAAAGTTTCTAAAAGATTATTAAAATGGATAGGAAGTATATGATGGATATAAATTATTTATGCTGTATTTAAAGGACATTATATGTCTGCCCCCTGTTGTGAAACATGTTTCTAAATGTTTATGCTTCTCAAAGAGTCTTTAATAGTTAAATCAAAACATCATCTGTAAAGGAAAAACTTCAGCAATTTAAATATCCATTGCGCATTACTCCATGATATTTTTAAAAAATCTGAATGCTGTTCCACGACGTTCTTTCGTCGCTGTAATGATATGAATCAATGCAATTGTACAATGGCATGTTTCCATTGTTTGGACTAGTTAATAAGAAGATCGCATTATCTTTTCATCTATGGTTTGGCCTGAATAGGAGCATGGAATGTAGACCATGGCTCTTTGCCAATGCATATAAGATGATTCCCAAGGAAATAAATTATTCGAAAATCAATATCGTGTTGTTCTTAGCTACTTACAGAAACTGCAAGATTATTTAAACAAAATCTTAACTATTATTTACTTGATTTTGGTTTACATGCTTATAACAGATGCGGTACTATGTTTTTATCCTTTCAGTTTCAGCAGATGTGTATCTTTCTTTTAACTGAAAGTTTCGAATAAATTTCTCTTTTTCTATGTAACTTGAGAAAGGTCAAATTCTGTTTTAAAGGAATGCTACATGGCAGCTTTTCGATATCTGATAATACTATTAGAATTTAATAATTCTAATTAAAATTCAAATTAATAAAAACTGCATTAAAGTTTTATAAATGATATAAAACAAAATTTAAAACATTCAAATCTGATGTTATGTTTATATATCATACAATTAAATAAATTATCTTCTACATTTTTTCAATAAATTAGAAACAAAAACTTACTTCCTGATGGTGTGTGTTCCATTTTATCAAAAATAAAATATTAATTTTTCCATCAACTGCTCAAAAAATTTTAAACACGAATAAAATTTTTATTGAGTCACCTGTAGTATAATACATTTATTATATATGATATTAATCTGAAGCTCGATTTTACATATTTTACAAGTGATATTTTTTAAAACTTCACTTTAGATATATATAAAAAAATTTTTTTTCCTGAATTATTTACCCTTTGCTAAGAAGTGCATCAATTTCTTCCAGAGATTTGTTTTTTGTTTCAGGAACGCAAAGAAAGATGAATATTGCAGCTCCGTAACTGATAAAACCGTAAGCGATGAATATTGGTCCAATTCCTACTGCATCTAAAACAACAACAACAACAAAAAAATCGCAAGTCAAATTTTTATCAACACATGACAAATATAAACGTGTCTGTTTGTCTCATATCCCAATGTAAGAGTGTCTGTGTTTAAACTTTTATTCATTCATACTAATCCAATTTTACAGGGTGTCCTAGAACTCCACGTACAAACTTGGAAGGGAGGTGGAGAACATCGATAGGAATCATAACTACATCGGAAAGTATGGTCGGAAACGGATAGGTGACGCTGTAACACGACCTCTCAAGATGGCACGCGCGGGTCCTTCATTGTAGATATAGATTGAGTGTGGTCAACATGAACTCACTTCATATATGACCTAGCTAACGGAAATGGGAGCGCTGCTGCACTATGTATCGGGAAAGGTTTCCATCCAGGAGCGTACCAAATCTTCCAAATGTTCGCTTATGTGCATCAGAACCTGTCTCAACACGGGTCCTTCACAATAGCGATGCATGATAACAGATTTTTGGACGAAAATGGATTGGACTTGGTGGTCGCGTGGCATGGCCCCCCAGATCGCCTGATTTATCTCATCTTTATTTTTTTCTGGGTTACCTTAAAGCCATTGTACACGAAACTCCAGTAGATTATGTTTTGGAACTAGTGGCAAAAATCGCCATCGCTGCTGCCATGATCCGTGAAAAGCCGATTTCAGAATGTTCGGTAATTCATGCGGTGTAGATGTGCGTGAATCAGTGCCAGTTGGCGAAATTTTGAACATCTCCTGTGATTCTTGTAACTATTATAGTATCTTTTTTGGGGGTAATAAAGCGCTTTTCACTGCTTTCTGTCTTCTACCCTTTCTGTTTCTTCATGTCTCTTTATTACTTCAGGATGACATTTCCGACCATGCACTCCTATGTGATTATGATTCCTAACGATGTTCTCTATCTCCCCTCCAAGTTTGCTCGTGGAATTATGGATCACTCTGTATTCCCTTCACAGTTTTACTATATACTTACATCACTGAATCTTTTTATATTCTATTTTTATAAATAAATTAGAATTTTAAAATCACATTTGATGAAAATGACGCCGATATTGTCTTACAAGTGATCTGTAAACAACTTATCTGTTTTATATATGAAACGAACAGAAAATATAAGTTTAAAAAAATGAAACTCAAAACCATACGGAAAAATGTTTTTGAAATTAGTTACACTTCAATATAAAGGAAGTGCAATTGTTTGAATGAATGCTACCAATCGTCGGGCATAAGCGTCTTTCTTAGCTAAGCGTCTATAGACAGTTTACCTGGAATTTATTGTTACAGTCAACGCAGCGAGGTCCCGAGAGAGTTCTCCAGCTGTTAACTCTCTATGGAGTCGTGCATTTATGCCATGTATCGATCGTCTACGGGTATCGTAGCTCTTGGTCGACCTTTGACGACAGTTCTGGTGATGGTACCTGTAGTCCGGAATAGGTTCCATAACTTAGAAACCGCTATTCCAGACATTCCTAACCACTAAGCGACGTTCGCTTGAGTCTGGCCAGCTGCAGGCCTACAGACGGCTCTCGATCATCAAAATGATTCCGAGAAGTTGTTCAGTTTTGTTTTAATCAATCAATTGTGAGATTTTTTGCTAAGGACCACAATTCTATAGACGGAAAATCTGAAATAAGTTCAGTTCTTAGAAAACATTACTTTTTAAAGGTTTAAAAGGCACCTAATGTGACGTAGATGCTTTCGTTGCATTGGAAAATTTTTCAAATTATATACGACATCAATTTTTTAAATATTGGTTATAGCCGTTTTAAACAGTTGCGGAAAATGTATTTGTAAATTAACTTTAGGATACCAGCGTATATATCGCATAGAAAGAATGCCATAAATTTTAATTAAAAATGAAAAATAGGACTATGTAGAGTTAATATCCTTTGATAATAGTGTACTTACCGAGTATATCAAGGAAAGAAAGAGAAACTATGATATTGGATCCCCAGTTTATGCAAGTGGCAACAGAAACAGCTCGACCACGTAAAGAACCAGGAAATATTTCGCTAAGCACCAACCATGTAACTGTTAAGAATAATTGAAATCGAGTCATTTGAATGATTAATTTCAAAATATCTATAATAAAATGTAAGATAAATCATCAATTATATTACAGCACAATTCGTAAAAATATATATTATAGTGTTTTATATTCATTATGAATATATAAAATATTATTTGACTTCACAGTTTTAAATTACCCAAATCTTCCTATATATAATCGCATACGGTTGAACTGGTTTATTTGTATTAATGCATGAAATTATTTTTTAAAATTTCATCATGCTTTATTACTGTTTGTCAATTTAAAATCACTCTCTAGAAAATATATTAAACGTTAGCTTTCCAAATGAGCTATCTTTTATTGTATATTAAGTTCTCCAGTAGTTTAATTTTCTTTGAAAATGAGGACAGAAAGATGTCATAAGCATAAGTCTGTCATCAATGACGTCATTCTTCTATGACATAAAATACATAATTCTGAAAATGACCAATTTAAAAGAAAAATAAGTTAAGGTGTTCTTGTTGTTTAAAAATCTCATGTCTATAACAAAAAAATTGCGTATATCAATATTTGTGCAGCATCTATTGTATATTGGCGATATATTGATATGCGTGATTTTTCCTGTTACAAATATAGCATTTTAAAACGACAAGAACACATTAACTCCTTTTTGTTTTGTCTTGGACACTTTTAGTAGTATGCCGACGATGTGAGAAGTTAAAACTTGATTTTGAAACAAAAGTGCAATATGGTTGTTACGGTAAGTGTTTTGGAAAGAAAAAAAATAATTTCGAGCAATTTCTAAATAGTATGATATTAAAAACCAAACCGAGCGTGGAAGCTATAGAGGGGCAATCATAAAGTTCCGGAACAAACTTTGTGGGCCATGTTTTTGCAGCACAGAATAGTACTTGAAATAAAAGTAAGCTGAAATTTTACAAGGCAGTGTGCTAAATGACAATGTTGTATTAACATCGGGCGTTGTTATAAAGGGTTTTTATGCTTACATATATGTGGTAGTTTGCGATTACGTGAATCATTCTCTCTTGATAAACTGATAATAAATCAAAAGTTAGCACATTTGGCACACAGTATGACCGTTATTGAGAGTTTCCAATCCAGTTCTGCCATTTCCTTTGCGTTGAACAAAGCAAATGCCGAAACTTTTTTCATAGTTGTTGCACTAAGTGAAGTCCAAAGCGAAAAAGTAATTCGAGTCTTTAAATCAGGGTTGTAGTGGAGCCGGAATGAACCGGTCCGCCGTTTCGGCACTGCTTTTTTCTTACGAGAAATAGATAAGGAAAATTGTGGAAACGTCCTTAAAATAACGCGATTTTTGTCACCCAGGTTAGAGCGTTCCAGCACTGCTTATTTTGCGACTTCAACACTGCTTTAAATGCTCTTAAATCAAAAGGCAGAAAATATAATGTCTCATTAACAAAAGAAAAACAACGAAGAAATCATTCATCTACAAGCTCTAAAGTAGACTGTTTTGCAATTTGCCCGGTTGGTTTTCTTCTCCGAGCTCAAATAGAAGATTTTTTTATTTTATTTTAACTGTCCTATTAAAATTGTCATTCACATTTTGAATCTAACTCATTTGCATACACACAAATACAGATGACCCGTTATGAGAAATGCCTGAATAAAGATTTAAAATAAGCCATAAAAAATTATGATTACATATCATAGGAAGTGAATTCCATGGTCACGTTTTTATGTCGTAATAAAATATAGCAATAATGTCAGTTTGCAGTGAGGTTTCTTATCACCGAAGATTAGCCTGCATTCTTTTCCGAATGATCTAAGATTTATCAGAAAAGTACGAGAAAAATCTCTGTAACGTATTGGAAAAATGAGTTATGACAGTGATTCTTAGCTTGAGGAGCCTGCAAAATAACAGAATGTATGGCACGAAGCCATGAAACCAGCGGGAGTGTTCTCCCCTCGGCTTTCTCTCATTCTTAAATAATATGACACGTTTTATGTTTAGCTTTGTAGTATAGGGAAGAGAATCGTTGACCGGTTGGGTCCAAAATTTGATATAGATTTGCAGTTTTGATGTTAAGACCGCATACCAAATTTCACTTATCTTGCTTGTTGTGTATGAGGTGCTCTACCTGTTTAAATTGTTTTATTTTAATTGCCATCTTAACCCTTTGAACGGCAAAAATATTTCAGCTGAATGCTTTGAAAACGGCCTCTCTGTAGCTAAATGGTGAGTGCAAATGTTTCGGAGCCGGTTTTTGGGTAATAAACAGAGAGCAACTTTCTACGCCGGAGCCGGTTTAAGAGTAATAATCGAAGAACGACTTCCTGCGACGGAGCCGGTTTTAGAATAGTCATCAGAGAACGACTTTCTACGTTTCAGCCGGTTGAAGGGTTAAACTTTGTTATTTTCATTGTCATTTTTTTTTGTTTTGTAATTTGTAAAATTATTTGTAATTATAATTTTCATATATTTCCTACATTTGAGCTATTTTGTAAAACATCCGACCGCTAGATGGCGGTACGGCAGCAATGTTTTGAAAGTGGGTTCTCCGGAAGCATTTCGCTGTGAGAATGCGTGCGATGATGTTTGAAGTTTGATGCTAAACCAGCGGGAGTGGTCTTCCCTAAACTTTCTCGTATACTTCCCCAAAAAGGTGCTGTTTCCCCTCCCCCCGCGTGGATAAAAAAATTCATACCTACTGTAACCCAGAATCCAGTGACTATCAGAAGGATTTTTTATTGTAGATTATAGTGATTGTAAAATATTTAGGTAAAGAATCAAAATCAAAGAGATGCGTAATTATTAAAACGCATCTATAACATACTTCAACTCTTGCCGGCTCAAGGACATAGTGACGTAATTTTCTCAATAGCTTCCGCATGCGCAGAGATTGCTACCAGTACGCATGCGCATGGAGATTCGGATTAGAAAAATTAATTATGCAATTTGAAGGCTTTTTTTTAACCGATTGACCCAAAAATTGGACACAAATCTGCAATTAAGGTAAGAACATACCAAATTTCATTTATCTAAGTAATTTTGTTAAGAAGTTATTGCGATTAAAAATATGCGATTATATAGACCGACAGGCAATCAACCCTTCGACGGATTTGGTCCAAAATTTGATACGGACCTGCATTCATGACGGTAAAACTGTGTACTAAATTTTATCCATCTAGGTATTCAAGTTTTTGAGTTATAGTGTTCACATGAACGCGGACAGACAGACTTCCCGTAGACGGATTTTGTCCAAAATTTGATAGAAACCTACAAATTATATGTAAAGATCACATACCAAATTCCATCCTTGTATCTCCAATAGTTTTCGAGTTATCGAGTTCACAGACAGGCATAATTCCAAAATTGTGTTTTTCGGACTCATGGAGGTCTAAAACGTGGAGATTCGTCAAAATCTCGAGTTCGAATTTTTTGACGATTACAGTACATTCACTTTGTATACTTCTTATACGAGAAAGTAAAAACGAAAGCTGTTCGCATCGTTTAAGATAATAGATTTTGTGTTTTGAAAGCAGTTGTAAATAAATATGTGTTAGTTGTTATTGTATGAAGTTAGCTTAGTTTCGAACTATTTATTATACACATATTCACTTATGAAATACCAATTTCTTCATGTATTCGAGTTATCGTGTTCACAGACACACAGACAGACAAACGAAAAGAACGTCTACTCGTTGACAGATTTTGTCCAAAGTTAGACATAGATGTACAATTTTGGTGTGAAGATCATATATCAAAATTTACCCTACTAGCTTGATGCATTTTTGAGTTATCGTGATCATTTGCACGAGAACGAGCGGATAGACTTCATTTAGACGGATTTCGTCCAAAATTTGACTGAAATCTACAATTTTTTTATGAAGACTGCGTGCCAAATTGCATACGTCTAGGTTGTTGCGCTTTTGAATTATCGCGTTCCCATACAGACTGGCACACATAATTTCAAAAATGTTTTTTTCGGATTCAAAGAGATCTAAAACGTGGATTTTCATCAAAATCTCGATGTTGAATTTTTTGACTATCACAATACTTTCTTTTTGTATACTTCGTACACGAAAAAATAAAGAAAGACCGTAGAAAGTGATAAAACTTGTTATTGACACCAAAATGAGAAAAAATATAACTGATTCTATTCATGCAAAAATAAAAAATCAGTACCTTAAAAATATTTAAATACACGTAAGACAAAATGTATTTTGATATTACTTAAAAAATAGATTAATGAGTTCCAATGCGAATTGTAACAGGTACGATGGAGGGAGAGTGGTATTCATACACTGGTGGCAGGTTTGGGAACAGAGGCGATATGGAAACAAAATTTTGTGCTCTTATTTTAAGTTTTTAAGGAAAAATTGAACTGATAGAGCAATAAAAACGCTATACACAGGGCGCCCTTGCTAAGCCGATGATCAATTCCGTCAAATTTCAAAAATAATAAGGCGGAGGAATAAAATGTGGACTTAAAATGTTTAAGTATGTGTGAGACAAAATGTATTTTCGTAATACTTAAAATTAAGAAATAGATTACTTAGCTTCAGTGGTGCAGTGTCAAAGGGCGGAGGAGGGGCACCGATGTCCCGGACATCAGACGTGAAATAAATGGCCGGGACATTTATTTCACGTTTATAAGGCGGACGGAGAAGTGGCGTAGCGAGGGTAAGTGACACCCGAGGCAAAATTCGATGTTTTCGTCATCAGTGGCTTAGCAAAATTGCGCTCCCTAAAGTTGGACATACACGAACGCCCCGCTCCAAGCAAATTCGCGCTTGGTCGCGCGACACCAAAACCGCTCGCCAATGCGAAAATCCGACGAGAATTGGCGTGGTATGGTCGAAAGTTTGGAAATTCAATTTCTCTTGAAATCTATTTGGACTGCCGGGCCATAAATGCTCCAATGCGATCGATGTAGACACATGGGGGAGGCTCTCTCGCACTAGAGGAAATCCGAGCAAGCTGGGCCTCGCCTTTTTAAAGACGGAGGAAAAGTAGGTGCAGTAGGGGATTGGATTGCCCGTGGCTGATGGGTTTGTGGTTCGCGAGGAGTGGCCCGTGAATGATCTACCTAAATGGATGCTCTGAAAAATGAAATGACGTGGAGTGCCACCACACCATCTGCCTCGTGAATGTCCAGCTTATAGCTGAACATTCACCTTAAGGCTGTTCCAACCCATTTGGTGGGCTTCTTAGCAGACAGTTTCCACTTTCAGCTCATAAAATTTGGTCTGTCTTTCACGGGTCGGACCGTGCCAACTGTAAACCCTTCAACTACGGCACACCCGATCCCCTAGGCTGTCGCGCCTCCTCCCTCCTGCTTTCAAAATGGGTCCCCCCGCCCTGATTTCCCCAGACTGACTCCCACCCATACTTCTCTTCCCCATTTTGTGCTTTTCGCTTTTGTGAGAGAGGCTCGGTTCCTCTAACCCAATATAAGTATTTCAGTTTTATGGCCTAGTAGGCCGAATGAAAATCCGAACCGGATGAAAATCCAACTTTTTCCTCGGTCTGCTCCATTTGTCATCGGTTTCTTACATTGACGCAAGGTTTTGGCACGCTCTGTTTCAAAAAAAGTGGAATGGCCTAGTGGTGAATGTCCCGCTTAAGACTTGCGCCCAGGTAGCCCCCCAGGGCCTCCCTCCTCCGACTAGGTGCCAGTCTGGGGAAGAGGCCTCTCTTGCCTTACTCCCCCGTCGCTACGCCAAGATAATATACATGAATAATACACATGCACAATATACATAAACAACGAAAATGCAAAAATAAAGCTAAATTATTAAAAGGTTAAATTCGTATACACGTATGTATGTGTAATAGTTCCATCTTCAAACTACTTCTTTAAAAAACTTTTACTATCTTTTCTATACATTGATTCAATTTTAAAATCCTGAAATGAATATAATGACATAAAAGCTATTTTACCTGGTCCATAACTCATGGCATAAGCACATACGAAAATCATTAGTGAAACAACTGAGGTGATCTTGTTCGTAAGTGACAAATCTTTGCTGTCTTGTGGTTCAAAATTTGTAGTATCGTTGGTCAAATCGATTTCAATTGAATTTTTTGGAATAATATTATTAGTCCCTTGTAAAAATAAAAATCTATCTGTGGTATTAGGATTTCGATCATAGTCAGAATTTCCTGATTCATTCATGAAACTGTTTCGCATTGGTATTTCCCTTTTTCCTATATTCGACGTCAGATCTCCAGGTTGCAGCTGAGGCATGGATTGCAATGCTTCATTGAAAGTTGTTCGTTCAGTCGAGGTCATCAGATCTACTTTATTCTGAAAATGAGAATACGTAATTTTGGAGATATCCCCTTCTGAGAACTGCTTGCTGGAAGTGGTCAGTGTAGTATTTATATCTATATCTTGATCGAATTTTCTGATAATGACCGTATGATGAATGACGATGGCCTTTTCATTTTTGCCTTCAATCGTGCCGACCGTGCCGAGTACCATGATACTCGTTGCCATCAACAGGCATCCTGTTAAAAGGAGAGTTCTTCTTCCCACTTTATCTACTATAGAAAGGGTCACGATCGTCGACAGCATCTAAAATGGAAAAGAAAAAGAAAATGCAAACATTAGAAATCCCAATTTGGAGGGGAGAATATTCATTTAAAAATAATAAAAATAAAAAGTATCTAAAACATGCTTATTAGTGTATTAAAAAGTAGAGAATAATTCGTTTCATTAAAAACTAGCCGCCTTCAGCAACCAGCTTGTTCGCAGGAAATATGATTTCAATTGACTCTTGCATCATTTTATATTCATGGTTCTCTTAACAACTTAATTTTAAACTTCAGAATGTGGTACATATTTAAGCCATGTTCTGAAAGTGATCTTCGACCTCTTCTGTTTATTGTCTACATAAATGTTCCTAAAGGAGTCAAATAACTGACCATGTCATGTAAGCGCTATTCCATGTTGTCGACACTATCTTCACTTTCCTATTTCTCTTGTAAAATATGCATTTGATTTTAACATTAAAATGACGCGGCACATTTTATGGCCAACGGCACGTTAGCTACATTAAACCATGATGAGAAAAGAATGAAAACATAGCAACCATAACCATTTAGCTTACTGGTTATATTTCTTAATGTAAACAAAGCAATATCTTATAGAGCTTGGTTTACAAATTTCACAAACATTTTGATGAAATAAAATATGAAAGCAAAATGTATTAGGATATTATCTCTGATTACAACAATGAAAGAGAAATATGCAATTAAATATTTGTTTAAACAATGAAAAGTATTGTTGTAAATTATGCCAAAAAATAGTTTAAAAAATTATTAAAATTCGAGAAAACATTGTGCGGCAACTTAATTGATATCATTGAAAAGGTAATTTTTTGCACTTTCAGATGGTTTAGAAATAATTTTTGTGTTGCCATATTTTCGGAAGTTATTAAGGAAAAACGCCAAAATGTCGCTTAATTTTTAATTATTCAAAATTTCAAAAAAGGGCTTCGAGGTACACATTCCTGCCCTGTAAAGTATGTTTGTGCCAAATTTCGTATCTCTAGCTCCAGCGGTTAACCTGTAGAGCGCTAACACACACACACACACACACGCACGCATACATTATCCTTTATTATTAGTAGAGATATAGACGTCAAAACAAAATACTGAAACAAGTCGCTGCGAGAAATACACTAAGAAAATCGGAATTTTAATCAAATTATAATATATTTCAATTTTTAATGTATGTTTATATATAGAGAGAGTTGCTTTCCTATGATATTCATTGTGGCTAAATTTCTTTATAGTACTGTTTCCTGCGTCTCATGCTTTTACGATTTTATTTTGATTGTTCATGTTTTTTTAAAAAAATATTTTTTACTTTTTATACTAACTATGATGATGTTTTATACACACTAATAAAAGAGAATTAAATTTTTTTATTTTTATTATTTTCTACTTCTTAGCCTTTAATATATTTCATAATTATAAATTCTTAAAATCAATTTTTCAAGTTGACAGTAAGTAGGAATACTTGTGTTTAGTTTAGTTCAGTTAGATTATCGCCCCGTGTGGAAGCAACAAGAGGGTTATCTAAGAACGGACCTCGCAATTTTGAATCATGTAATGAAGATGATGACGACAACACATGAGCTGGCACCTCCCTTTTCCAACCTTTCTAACCTCATCAACTGAAGAACTTTGATCACCGACAGATTTAATGTCAACCTGGCTCGTATTCACGGCGTATTCGCGGCGAGAATCTGTCACGTATAGAGGGTATGGTGGCCACGCCATCGGTTAATAAAGTTATACACGTTTTTATACGTTTGAAATTCATAGAAAGAATTCATGACATTAAATAACGTTTACTCTATATATAGAATTTTATTATCCGACTAACAACACTGTTTTTGTTTAAAGCTAAATTCTGCTGAATTATGCTAATCATTCTTAAATGATTTAAATCACATTTAGAATTATTAAACTGGGTCAATAATACACCTTATTTCTCCCTCGTATTGTCAACTTATTGTTGTTGTCACTGACCCTATATGATGCTATTGATAGGATTCACTGGAAATTTTAAATTATTATTCAGAGAACTCAGAGAATTTGGTTTGGTTTGGCTTAATGACTCAAAATCCAGGTTTAGCTAGTAAGCGCAGATAAAAGATTCAAGCAAGGACTTCAAAAGATTGCCTGCATAAATGTGCCGAATGGTTTTAGAATATTATATCTTGAAAGAACAATAAAAATGAAAAAAAAGTAAGAAAGTTTTTTGAAATTTTCAAAGAAAATGTTTTATTAAAGTTTGCGAGGATTTTACATGCATTCGATCAACAAAATATTTTTTTTCAATAATGCCTTAATACTTACTTTAACTATTCCAAGGCCTATGGTAACTAATGTTGCCAATCTATCAGAATCGTATCCAAACTGTTGAAACACGGTCGGTGCGTAATACAGTACGTTAGCGTTACCTGAAAACTGTAAAAATTTTCAATAATTATTAACGCCAAAGGAATGTTTTAAATTTGTGATTTATTAAGAAACTTTTTACAGTTTTTTTCAGAAAAATAATTTTAAATAAAAAAGATAAAAACAAATGCAAGCAAATCGTTTAAACCGTTTATTTTAAATAAAGTTTGGATTAGTTATAATATTTTGTTAATACTATCACAGTTTTTAGAAAGTATGGAAATAAGTGTGGAAATAAACGGAATGTATCGTAGAGGCTGTAAAATTACAAATAAAATTAATTATTTTTAACTCCTGAGACGGTATTTTTCATTAAAATATTTCAATCTCTGTGTGCACTTTTCTCTTTTATTTATATCTGTGTGTGACAATAATCTTCCAAGTTAAAGATAATTGGAATACGTCAGTGAAGAAGCCCTTAAAATGGCCCCCAAAAGTCTATGATTCTTATAAAACATGCATAAAAAAGCTATAATATAAATGTTTTACTGGAGATTAAGTTATGAAGCTCATTATAGAATTGTTGTATTTGTAACTGATTTGAAGACACCAGTGAATAAAAATATAGATAAATGTGCAAAACGATGCACTATTATTGTAGATCGTTAATTAAAAATTATTTATTTTTTATAGAATACTTCATGATTTTCTTCTAACCTCGAGGAATTCTTTTATATTTATAAGTTTGTGTGTATAGTTATGAGTAAATTTTATCAAAATCGAACCCGTTGTCATCCAACAAACATTTGTGAAAGATTCAAACAAACTTCCCAACACCCTAACCGTGTATGGGGAAGCGTTTCCTTGGATGAAGACATAGACCTCTGTGCCTTTCCATGTGGAATCGTGATTGCTCAAATCCACCGAGAGGATATTCTTGATACTGGTGCAAAAGATGATAATTTTGTCTTACACGACGATGGCACTAGATCGCGCAGGGTTCGCACCGTGGAAGATTATCTTCCGCGTTAAAAAATTTAGCACATTAAGTAGCCAGCTCGATCGTCAAGCCTGAGTCCCAGTTACCATGTTTGGGATGCTCTAAGGAGATTTGAAGATGTTTTCAGTTACCCTCCTTAGAACTTAGTGGATTTTCTAGAAGAAAGGCTCTTGCTTCCAACTGATCTCACAGACTGAAAAATCTATAGCGTCATAAACTCGTATAAATGCGTTATTGCAGCTCGGGTAATCTTCCTCCATACTGAAGATACACCATATAATCAAAAGTATCCGGACACTTTTCGGATTTACACATTTTTTCGAATTCCTCTAGAAAGGCTGGAGGAACTGCACTTAAACTTCGACCATGTGATAAATAGGTCTGAACTCACATCTTACAGTGAAGATTCGATCACGACAGCATTTAGGGTGCCGACCAGAAATTGATGAAGACGAAAAGGGATTATTGTTATTATTAACGGTATCTAACTGAAATTTTTATATACTTTTCCCTATTTACCTGACTTTGAAGTTATGAAAAAAAAAATTACGCGACGTTTCGCACATGTGCTGTAAAAAATTATTTACTACAAATACTCATATTTCCTGTAATATTCAAGGTATTTACTTCAAATTTTAATACAATGTTTCTTTAACATATTGTGGAATATTTTGTAAGTTTCGTGTAATTTAGTTAAAATCTTCATGTTATAAGTAAAAAACATGCAGTAAAATTTGGGATTTAAAAAAAATCCTTTATATCTTCCAGAATACACCTGCTATTTTTAAGAAAATGCATGTAAGCAATATGCTTATAAAACATATAAATTGACGCAATTTGCAAATCATTATCAGCTTTCAGCGAGTCAAAATCCCTTTTCGTCTTCACCAATTTCTGATCGGTCCCATAAATGCCCTCATGATCAAATCTTCATTGCAAAACATGAGTTCAAGTCGATTTATCACGTGGTCGAAGTTCAAGTGCATTCTTCCAGCCTTTCTAGAAAAATTCGAAAAAATATGTAAATCCAAAAGTATCCGGATACTTTTGATTATATAGTGTACTTTTTTTATGGCAAATTGGCACATCCAATGTGTAAATCCTCATACACGCTCAAATTTCTAAAACAAAATAATTGCCTGATATTTTGTATCCAGGGTTTCTTTGTACCTTGTTATGTTTTGCATATTTTTTTGAGTTTTATTAGAATCACATATAGATTTTTGAGTTATCGCTATTTTTGTGACTTTTTACTTTCTCGTATACGAAGTACACAAAGAGAAAGTATTGTAATCATCAAAAAATTCGAACTCGAGATTTTGGCGAAATCTCCATGTTTTAAACCTCCCTGAGTCCGAAAAACACAATTTTGGAATTATGTCTGTCTGTGTGTCTATCTGTCTGTGAACACGATAACTCGAAAACTGTTAGAGATATAGGGATGGAATTTGGTATGTGATCTTTACACATAATTTGTAGGTTTATATCAAATTTTGGACAAAATCCATCTTCGGGAAGTCTGTCCTCATTCATATGAACACTTAAGTCAAAAACTTGAATAGCTAGATGGATAAAATTTGGTACACAGTTTTATCATCAGGAATGTAGGTCCGAATAAAATTTTGGGCTAAATCCGTCAAAGTGTCGACTGTCTGTCTGTATAACCGCATACTTCTGAACGTCATAACTCCTAAATACAACTACTTAGAAAAATGAAATTTGGTATGTGGTCTTCTAACACTAATGGCAGATCTGTGTCCAATTTGCATTTCAATTGGTAAGAAAAAGGCGTTCAAATTGAATAATAGATTTCTTTTTCTAAATTGCGTATTGGCGCTACTCATGACCTTCGAAATCGCGCTACTACTAATACCCTCCTTTCGACTCACGCACGCGCCAAAAGGATAGGATAAACCAGCGGGAGTGTTCTCCCCTAAACTTTCTCGTATACTTCCCCCAAAAGATGCCGTTCCCCTTCCCTCGAGTGGCTAAAAAAATTCGAACCTACTCTTACCCAGAATCCAAAGACTATCAGAAGGTTTTTCATTATAGTGATTGAAAAATATCTAGGTAAAGAATCAAATTCAAAGAGATGCGTACCGATTTTCCGCTCTTACCGGCTCAAGGACAAACTGACGTAATTCGCTATTCCGTGCTGAAATTCCGTTCCGTTCCGTTCTTTTCGCGTGCACAGAAGATTGCTTCCAGTTCGCATGCACGTGGAGATAACGGATTCTTTTCAAAAGTAAATTATACAGACCGACAGACAGTCAACCCTTTGACGGATTTGGCCCAAAATTTTATACGGACCTACATTCATGATGATAAAACTGTGTACAAAATTTTATCCATCTAGCTATTCAAGTTTTTGAGTTATAGTGTTCGCATGACCGCGGACAGACAGACAGGCAGACTTCCCGTAGACGGAGTTTATCCAACATTTGACAGAAACCTACAAATTATGTGTAAAGATCACATACCAAATTTCATCCCCGTAACTCTAATAGTTTTCGAGTTATCGTGTTCACAGACAGACACACAGACATAATTCCAAAAGTGTGTTTTTCGGACTCAGGGAGGTCTAAAACGTGGAGATTCGTCAAAATCTCGGAGTTCGAATTTTTTGACGATTACAATACTTTCTCTTTGTGTACTTCGTATACGAGAAAGTAAAAAGCCAAAAGGATTTGGGATAGTCGTGACATTCTGGGTTAGAGAAGGTTCGCAATTTTTATTCGCGCGGGAGGGGGAGGGGAAATGACACCTTTTTGGAACGTACACGAGAAAGTTTAGGGGAGACCACTCCAGCTGGTTTAATTTTTAATTTAAAACCAACGTGTGATTAATTTTTGCCTTCGGTTATCATCATAATATTGACTCATACGTTTAAGATGAAACAATAATTTTTGTTATATAGGCCATAATTAATTTCGGAGAAATTCTTTAGCAGGGCCTATAAAACAGATCATGAATGATTTTTACTAATAACATTTTCATAGGCAGAGGCATTAAAGAAGTGCTGTTATGAAGGTATTTAAACTACAATTTTGTCATTAGAACTGTTCTTTAAATGTAGTTATGACCATTTTTAATTTTTTAAAATATAGTTATTGTAATGAATACCTGTTGTAAGAATACAAGCATCATCCCAAGAAGCATCCTACTGCGCATGTTACAAGAAGTACTGAAAAGGTCAACGTATCTGCGGTTCTGAAAGAAATGTTACAAACGTAACACATTAGATATAAGCATAAAAACAAATATTTTATTCACTGATGAAGAATAGTAAACTTCTCATCTCTTCAGCGGTGTTAAGAGAAAGTGAACTGTGAAATTTATTTCGTAATTTTTTTCCTTGATGATTCATAATGGAGTATGATAGACGCAGCTTGAAACAAGAGGTGTTACCTAGTATACATGGTATTTAAAAATTCTTCGTACAAACTTTAAATAGTGATAGAATATATCCACGTGTAAGTAAAATTCATGGTCGTAATTCAAGCAGTGAAACAGCAGAAGAGTGTTTTCCAATAGGGTGGTCTAGTCGAGTAACTGGTGCGGTCATCACCCTCTTATGGCCAGATTTTCCTTGTGAGATCATATATGTGTCATTCTCACGAAAAGTTGCATTTTACAGTCCCGTGGTGATAAATATTAGAAAGTGCAACCAATGTCCTAATATTTTTATTCATATGTATGATTTAAGTTTTAAGAAAGCTATTAAATACGTTTCTACTAAAATAGTTTCAGTATTTAACTCTCCTTTTTCATTCAATATAAGACAAAAGTTCCTCCATGGACGTCCCTACACTAATTTTATTGGAATTCAAAATAATTTTTATTGGCACGCAAGCAATTTTTCTAAAATAATTGAATTTTTTTCAGTATTAACTAATTTAAAGTCTCTAGTTAAGGTCTATCCTAGCATTTTTTAAAAATTATTTCCACTTAGGAATTAATTTTTACACTTTGTCCCTAGTAAATTACGTCTCCCTCCGTGGGCACAGAAAATAACTTTAAAAATATCATAAATGGCAGCACATGTCAAATCATCAGGGAAGAGTTTAGAAGAAAGTCAGCCATTTTGTTCTTTAAGGAAAACTTTTCGTTCTATTGCGAATTTATTGGATATATTCCAATTTATTAGTTTCATTTAGAGGTTAACTAAGTTCTCATTGTTCATTCCGTGGTCATCATAAATAAGTTAAGAAAAAGCGAATTTATAATTAAAATACAAACTTTTGATAGGTTTAGTATCACATTTAATAAAAATAAGTGTACCGCTTTAAAAACATAAAAACTAAAGCACTTAAAATTTCAAGACTTAGTTTTTGTCTCCTCCGTGGACACAGAATGTCCACAGAGGGAATGGCATTGTCCATGAAAGAGATAAAATCTCAAAAATCATGATGCAGTTTGATAAATTAAAATAATATCAATTAAAAGTTCTTTGGTAAATATTTTTTATGAAATTTGGTGATTTTCTTTTGTATTTTTTAAAAAAGAATCAAAATTAAATCTTTATTCTTGAAAAGAATTAAGATAAACAATTCATATAGAACATTTATAATATTAAGTTTCAATAATGTATAATAAACATTGTAAATAGCTAAATTTATTTTTAGAAAAAATGAGAACCTCAAAAAATATAAAGGCAAAGCAACTAGATGCTCAAATTCAGAAGAGAAGAGAGTAGAAAAAAACTTAATATGAGACTTGCTAGATTGTTTATTAATAAATAAATATATGATATTCCTTAATCTAGTATATAATTGATTACTTTCCTGCAAATTGTTGACTTTCATTTATTTGAAATTGACTGTAAATATTATTAAACTAATGCACAATCAGTGCCATTATTTAAAAAGTGCTATTTATTTAAAAATGTTAAGTTTTCTGACACTGGTTTTTAATAACTAATTTTATTGTTTAAACTAATTTTATTGTTTAATTATAAAAAAAATAAATCTGTACCAACTCTACCCAATAATTAATCAATTATGCTTTCGTTTAAAATGCAAAAGTTTCGTTGACTAACATGTCTCCTTCGTGGACAGGTCAAATATTTAAAAAATAATAATAAAAAAACAGTGAAAAATAAAATAGAAAACTTGACCACTAATATAAGGGTATTTATTAAGCTTAAATGGAAACAACCATCCAATTTTTAAGATTTTTTACATACTTTTGTAAAATAAATTTTTTTAGCTATTTGTACCTTTTTCGTGAGAATGGCCCATATATAATCTCATCTAACAAGTCAATCCCGTCGATTCTGACGAGGAGCTTGTTTCAAGGAATTTTGTAGCTGCAAGTAACTTATAAGAAATGCTTGATACATACCGATCACTATGCCGACGGTGTGAAATCTATTTCAATGTTTTACGCAGCATATCTCAGCAGTTTCTCTAATATGTTCCATAAACATATTCCTGATATTCATCTTTGTATTCTCACATTCCTTCTTTTTCATTCATATTTTTCATCCTTTCGGGGCACAACTACAGCCCCTTGCACTTCACCGTATGAGTTACGACAAAGCATTATACTATAGATATTTATGCTTGTCTAGATATATTTTATTACCTCTTAAAATTTGTACCAAGAGTTTTGAAACACACTACATAATTCAAAAAAACATAAGACAGGTGCTCTTAAAATGGCTTAAAAGTAGAGTTAAAAAAATTCTAGATCCATTCATAGCTATTCATTCTTTCCAAAGAAATGGAGAGAAGAATATGTTCTTCAAACCTAGCATGAAATTACTTTAAGGAATGCATGATTCTACTCTTGTGTTTGCATTGGATTTTAAAAAATTTCATTTATGTAAAAAAAATATATCTTTGTAAAATCAATCTGAAAGAAATAATTTCCGCATTATGAAAGGAACTCATACTCTTACATACTTTTTGTTCTTCTATAGATGATATAATGCCTTCTATTTCTTTATCAACGTCATCTGTGTCTCGCAAGAGGCACAAAACTTTTCTTGCCTGAAAAGGAATATGGAAATCAGTCAAGTGTCTGCACAATTAGTAATTGCAAGTTTCATGTAAGCAGGTCTCTTGACATTTAACAGTTTGAAAAGTGATTAGATGCACAATTATACGTATGTTAAGCGTAAATGTAGTGCTTCAGGGGCTACTAATTATAACCGACACTATAATTAAAGCCTTGCAAGTAATTCATAACTTTTTATCATTCTACTGCTTTTTTGACACCAGAAATCTATCAAAGAATGTCAAAGGAGTGCATCATTACACGTAGTGAATCAGGTTTACAGCCATACTGCAAAGGGATAAATATTTTATATGGCAACTTACGCCGGCAGTTTCACATTATTATCGGAAAAAGTATAGATATAAATTAAGAGAAATCTCCTGTGTCTACATGTCATGTTGCTGATCTATTAGTTACTTTGAGCTAAGAAATAGTCATATCCTTCTTCAATGGTTAATCAGCAGTTCAGAGCTGGATTCGGGCCAACCAGCGGCATTACTAAGAGGCAGCTGATGAACAGGTAGAGCCAGAACAACGAAGAGCCATTTCACTAGTAGACAGATTGGTCTTCTTGCGCTGACACATGCTAAATTGCAGCATATTTTGTTGGAGATACATGGACCGTTGTTAGGATTGTGTGGCGAATGGTCATTTAAACTTCTCTCATAGTGAGCTAAAACCAGATTTTGTAATATTGATAAACTTCAACAAAATGAAAAAAAAAATGAAAGAAAGAAAAACGGCCACAATGACACGAAAAAGTTTTGAAAACAAAATAAAAAAAAGGTACACATTATTGATTTTTAGGAAAACAGTACCGAGTACGTTAATCCAAAACAATATTAAAAAAATTGCAACGTGAAAATCATTAGTAGACAAGAGGCGAAATATGCGAGACAAAGAAACATGTTAAGACACCGCCGAAAATAATTATTGAGTCATTCAGTTAAAGTAAAACTTATAACGTCACCTCCGTTCTTCGCCGCCAGCCAATGAAATTGCAATAATGCATTCTGGCAACGGAGAATGCCTCGCTGAGAAGATCGCTAGCAAAAAAAAAACTGTTTGAACTGATCAGGGAAAAATTAATTTAAAAAAACGGGAAAAAGGTATTTTAACGGTTCTTGTTTTAAATCCGACAGAAACGTACCAGTTATGAGCTGAAAAAAATTGAAATTGATATCGTTATTAGAACGTCGTATGCAAGAATTTTAAGAAATCCAAATAAAAAATTAACATAAAAGTGACTATTTTTCAAAAATTTCTCAAAATCCAGTAAATTACGTTAGAAAAATTAAATAAAATTCAAAACCAACTTCATTAGAAAGAAAATTGTTTGTTATTTCGATGGTGTATCTATTTTTCTTCCTAAGATTATCAAAAACGATTTTATTGAGAAATAAGCTAAAAAAAACTACCCTAAACAACACAAAATATTAAATAAAAAATTTTCTAGATTAAATTTTAAAATTCTGGCTTCAAGGTGCACTGAGTCACCATTAAGACTACCTGTGTGCCAAATTTCATGGCTGTAAGTACGATTGATTCATCTGGACATCGCGGACACACACGCACACAAACATTGCCTTTTATAAGTATAGAGATTACAGAATTTGAATAGCAGCCTATTGTTTACGTCATGCCAAGGTCACTGACATCAGCATGCAGTGGCTTGTTTTCCTTTCCACTCTCCCCACTCGCCTTTCTAAAAACTCCGGATTATTTTAGGAGCCAGATTGGCGAAGTGCCGGTTAATACAGAGATCACTGCATAATTGACTTTTATAACAGTTTGGCTTTTTTGCAGATTGTGAAAATGTTCTCAGAGTTCACCCTTTCTAAAAATGGCTGTCCAGAATGATACACACTTACAAATGTTAACAATTGTTCAATAATTTTCAGTAAGAGTAAGCACTTTATCGAATGGCAAAATATGAAGTTATTAGTTAGCTATTTTCGGTCAATTATGTGTTTGAAGCATATTTACATATACAATGAAAATTAACTAATAATTTTGATACCTTTTCTTTCTCTCCTTTTATAAGGAGGTAATGATGACTGCTGGGCAAGAAGGCAACTCCGCAGCTTTGTATGATAGCTAAAACAGCTGCAGCGCCGAACATGTATCTCCTATAAAAAATAGTTCAATTTCGCATTTACTGACATTATTTTCAGACTAGAAGTATTATAGAAACACATACTGGCTGAATAATAATGCGTGTTTTTAAAAGATTTTTCGAAATGCGTCACTTTAATGATATTTTATATCAGATTTCGGTTAAGATTTCTCATTCTACTGTTAAAAGGAATACTTGAAACCAATTTAACCCTTTATCTACCGACGGTACCTAAAAGTACCACTTTAATCAATATGGCCGTTTATCCTCACGGTATTCACAAGAACACAGAAAATAGAGTTCCAACAACAAGCAATAAATGGCAGCTGAAGGCAGAAATTAATTTTTTAAATTATTAATTAAATTCATTAAGTAATTTTAATTAATTAAAAGTGATTTCCTCATTCCCAGGGTTATTCTACATGAAAACTTATCTAATGACCAAAACACAAAATTAAAAAGCCGCTAGTAAATCAATGTGGTAAATAAAGGGTTAACTTTTAGATTATGACCGGAAAAAATCTGAAATATCTTTTTAAGACGACAGTTTGGACGAAGAAACATCAAAAAGTTTCTTCCTATTCAAGTCATTGGAAGATAAGATCCGTGGTCCTTTACGACCTCCTGAGGATCACTATTCTTGTTTTTCCTAATTAGGAATAAATTTTTACATCCCAAATGAGGAAATAAAATAAAACAGAATGGAAAAACTGTCTACAGAATGATCAGAGATCCAACATATTAGCTACTCGTAGGCAGTGAGACTTTAACGGTTTAGTGGAACGGTGGTCATGCTAACTTCCATGTAGAAGAGAAAAATGCTTGTACCACCCGTAAGGAGAAGTTTAAATGTTTCTCATCAAGTGAATTAAAGCAACTTGTACCAAGTTGTATGAATTTCAACACATTATGAAGCCTCGCAAAAATGAAACTCAAGGAAGAGATGTATGCATTGTGTCACATTACACCATCTACCTTTCATATTCCATATGCTTATAGGTTATCACCCACGAAGTGACTAATGGATGCGAAGTATGTCTTTCTCTTTCTGCAACACGAAATGTATATTGTTTCTGAACCATATTAAAGAAGAACAGGATATGATACATGATAATGTGAAAGGGTTTCCTAGACTTAGCAAACAAAACCTTGATCCAATTTATTTCGAATATATTTTAGTTTATATTCAGGCCCACAGTTTGATTAATTTATTTCAATTGCTTACCATGAAAAATCTATGCGGAAAATTGCCATAGAATTTATTAACCATTTTCTTGCGAACGGTGCAAATGCTGTACCAATAGATGTTTTTCTTTTGCGTACGGGATGGTACAGTACTAAACGACAAGGATTTCGTTCCCACTGCGGAACTAATCGGTCTGCCCTCTAATCACACGGTATATAATTTTATTTCCTTGACATATAGTGTCACTATATATGTTATATTTACTAACTGTTAATAAAGGAAGACAGAAAAAGTAAGCCACGTGTAGTGAAAAGAGACTACAAATCTTATTTTCGAATAATTGAAAATTTAAGAAATGCATTCCTGTTTCTCCTTCGGAATCCATGTTTTGAAAGGACATTCTGAGATTTAATCTATGTATAATCACATATTAGTAGTTGTGAAAATCTAATTACATACTGAAGAACAGATTGAGATAATTCAAATTTTAAACGATCGACACAAAACAAAAAAAAAAAAACCATTATGCAGATGATCTTTCTAGATAAAAAAGAAGAAAGCTGACAGTTGAAAGTATTCAAATGTACAAGGTTATTATAATTAAATTACGGATATGGAGAAGGCCCTAGAGCCGGTTATATGGCTCCAAACGAAAAAAATTTCACTAGTGTGTAATGCAAGTATGATGCGTTCTGTGAAAATCGAAAAAAAATGAAAAAGAAGGAAGGGTGAAAAAGAAAGAAAAAGATAAAAAAGAAGAAAAAATTTCGTCAACAGAACTGACGCTGCGCCAATATCTGGGTGATATTTGCATATATATTTACTATTATTATTATTACTTAAGCAAAATTTAATAGTTTATTTGAGAGGTTTTTTAATAATTTAACTAAAAAAGCTACCGAAATTCATTTCTGAACGTAAAGTCTTTTTTCGCTTCAAGGATCTTGTTAGGAACGTCATATTAGCAATGGTCGAGATAAAGTTCCTTCTCTCAAATGGTTTGTTTCTTAAATACAATAAATTAATTATGATAAAGTATAATCTCTTTCTTGAAATAAAAAAATTAACCGAACAACAAACCGAAGGTAGATTCTTTTCTGTCTAGGTTAAAGTTAGTAAGGTGGGGCAATCGTTATACACAAGCAATTAAGTAATACGATACCTTGTGCAATTTAGTTTGTCAGAGGAATGCCCCATTTGTGACCCCTCTCCGCACCAACGAGAAGATGTTTGACCCTAGACAGATTTTATAAGTGCCGGGCCCGTATATAAGATGGATTTTCTGCGGAATCGAATATCTAACCCGCGATCTTTCGGTCTTGAAACCGAGATTTTACAAAGCGTTATACGCATATGCTTATAACACTTTGCTTATGTTATCTTTTGAGCACGATAACTAGAGTAATTTTGATTGGATTTGAACTGGCGAGGAATATAGTGTAGGAAGGGTGAAAATCTCGAACGAGATCGTAGATGGTTCATCCAGATTAAAGAGGGTGGAAATGGTAGGAGTTGAAATTTTCCTTTTCCCATACGTCGTTTACTATTGAAACTAGAAAGATGATTAAATCAGGCAAATTTTCACGTCATCATAGCAAACAACTTATGCCTTGAAAATGTTTGATTGCTGCAATTGTTTAGAAGTTATGGACTGAAAAGTGATTTTCAACTCTTAATTTCCACTGCTTTTTAACTTATGCATGTGACTCCTCGTTGGAAAGTTCTCATTAGTTGAATTCTCTCCCACACTTTTTCCTCCTCACATCCCCAACACTTATGAAATTAGAAGAAGAATGGGTGTAGAGAGGTGAAATTTTCTTTTCCTTAAATCTCCGTCCCACTGGGGGGGGGGGCACCACGAGTACGAGGATGAAAAGTAGCCGGATAAGTAAGCGGGATCTCACTTCCCTTTTGGGTACAATAATGATTGGAGCTTTCCCTCAGCTGGTGATAATGCGTGTCTCAGATGCGAGGGGTCGGGCCATGGCCGGCGATTGCCATTAGAACTCGGGCCTCAGCACTCGAGCTGTCGCAGCGACTGTCATTCAGATGCACCGGACGGCTTCGCACCAGCCCGGGGTGATTTAGATATGAATTTCCTTAGATCTCCGAACAAAAGAAATCTACCTTCACCTTAAGGATTGCCTACAGGATTTTTTTTTCTACTTATAGTCCAGTTCCGCTGGGAAAGACTGCATTAACAAGTAAGCCTTAATATTTAACTGCTAATGCATTTTTGAACAATATGCACTCAGCTGCAAAAACAAAATCCTCTAACTTTCGAACTAATGATTCAAATTGTGAATTTAACTCACCAGCCATCATCGATGGTGATGAATACATAGTTGATTGAGTAAGCCAAAAGGAATCCAGCTGTTATGCCAACTTCATTTAGAGACACCATCATGCCTCGACGACTCTGAAATAGAAAATCATCTTATTGTTGATTCTTAAACGCCAGTTCCGTAATATAAATGATAAATCACACGCGTATTTGTTTTAAATGTTAGCTTCAGTGACGAAATACTTTTTTTAAAAACGAGTCTTTTAAATTCTATGAAACCAAGATTCTTACATCACAGGTACTAAATTTTCTACATTTCAGCTGTAATAAATGAGCATCATTATTATGTTAATTTGAGGTCATTCCCAGTTAAAGCCGGAGGGGTTGTGTAGAGGTGTATTCCAAAACAGGCTTAAGTTTCTTTCTAAACGCTCTGTTTAATTTGCGCCATTCCCAGTTAAAGCCGGAGGGGTTGTGTAGAGGTGTATTCCCAAACAGGCTTAAGTTTCTTTCTAAACGCTCTGTTTAATTTGCGCCATTCCCAGTTAAAGCCGGAGGGGTTGTGTAGAGGTGTATTCCAAAACAGGCTAAGTTTCTCTCTAAAGTGCAATAATCTCTGCCTGGTTAATTGATTTGTATAAAAAAATAAAGAAAACATTCAAATAATGCTTAATGAAATGGAATTTTTTCCGAGCGATTAAAGCAATAAGACTAAAGAACGCAGTTCGGGGGGGATAAAGATTGGAAGATTGCCAATTTCTGATTTTTCTTACGATCTGCGAGATGTGCAGTACAAATAGTTTAGTTTAGTTAGATTAACATCCCGTTTTGAAGCTATACGGGGGATATTTTTGGATAGATTTCGTAATTTTGAACCGCTGTCGATGACAACATTTGAGTTGGCCCCTCTCTCTGCAAACTTCTGCAACACTCCAGCGGGAGGACATTTGATCACTTTGTATGATTTAACGTGCAACAGATCTCGGCGGATACATGGCGAATTTTCGGTGGAATCGGGTTTAGAACTTGGAACCCTCCGGCCCCGAAGCCGAGAGCTTACCACTAAGCCACCGCGGCCCTCGTGCAGTACAGGTAGAGACACAGAAACGCCATTTCTCCTTATTTATATATAATTACGCCATGCACCCTAAGCAGTTATGAACTCAGATTCAAATTTTTCTCAATTTAAGCAAGGAACAGCTCAAAGCACTTTTTTGACTTGAGATTTCGAAGAACGACAATAGATTTTTCCCAACCAAATTGCAGCTATAGGATATAATTTCTCGTAAAGCGAAAACGAACTTTGGAAATTTCTTAACTTATCATCATGGAAACGGAAATACTCTTATCAAAGGTAATTAATATAAGTTTTGTTGTAATTTTTTCCTGTTTACAGCATAAAATTACCATGCCAGGCATTTATCAACAATACTGCAAATATTGATTGTTATATTGCTCGTAAGATTTAACATTATATATATTTATTATTATGTGTGTGAAAATTTGAGGTGTGTGCGCGTGTTAAGGATATAATATATACACTATATGCCCAAAGTATCCGGACACGTGCAGATTTTCACATTTTTTAAAATTTCTCCGGAATGGTTTAACCGACTGCCTTTAAACTTCTTACATGTAAAGAATAGACAATAACTCACATTTTACATTGAAGATTCGGTCCTGAGGGCAATTAGGGGACCGTCTACAAACTGATGAAGACAAAAAGGTGTTTGGCCCACCCCGCTTCACAGAATACTGATCACAAGATGAAACTTTCAGAAATGGTAATGTTTAATATGCGTAATATTTACACGAATTTTCGTAAACTCAGCACAGATATTTGGGAAGATATAAAGGTTTTCTTAAAAAATCTCAAATTTTCCCACCTGTTTTTTGCATATAACATGCGGAGTTTTCTGTTATGTTATACGAAACTTACAGAAAAAATGACAATATGTTAGAGAAGCATTTGTGTAAAACTTTGGAAAAGAATTGTTGAATATTACAGGAATTATGAGCATTTTTAGAAAATAATGTTTTACTGCGCATGCGCGAAACATAATGTAATTTTTCTTTCACAACTTTAAAGCCAGATAAATATGGCAACTTATATAAAAAATTCAGTTCAATATCATTAGTATTCAGAAAGTTATCGGCATTACAACGAGCAGAATTTTAGCTCCTGTCGAAGATAAGCTAAAAGATGAGGGGTTGTACACAAATTGATATTTTTTAAACTTATATCTTTGAATAGTTATAGTGAATTGTATAGTGGTTAGAATTTGCTAAATACCCATGAAGACTTATCAACTGCGTGCATAACTTAAATTCCAGCTCATTAGGCACTATAAATGACAAAAATTTTATTACTTTAATTATATTATTTACAGGATTATTAACAAGTTACATATTACAATTTTACGGTCAAACGATATTTTTAAATATATTTATTTTATGGCGAAACGATTTTTTATCTAATTAATTTCTTTTCTTAAAATATTTTAATAATTCTACATATATATATATATTATTCGTTACGAATATTATATGTGTTCATGGGTATTCAGCAAATTCTCACCACTATACAATTCAATATAACTATTTAAAGATATAAGTTTAAAAAATATCAATTTGTGTACAACCCCTCATCTTTTAGCTTATCTTCGATAGGAGCTAAAATTCTGCTCGTTGTAATGCCGATAACTTTCTGAATACTAATGATATTGAACTGCATTTTTTTATATAAGTTGCCCTATTTATCTGGCTTTAAAGTTGTGAAAGAAAAATTACACTATGTTTCGCGCATGCGCAGTAAAACATTATTTTCTAAAAATGCTCATAATTCCTGTAATATTCAACAATTCTTTTCCAAAGTTTTACACAAATGCTTCTCTAAACATATTGTCATTTTTTTCTGTAAGTTTTGTATAATATAACAGAAAACTCTGCATGTTATAAGCAAAAAACAGGTGGGAAAATTTGAGATTTTTTAAGAAAACCTTTATATCTTCCCAAATATCTGTGCTGAGTTTACGAAAATTCGTGTAAATATTACGCATATTAAACATTACCATTTCTGAAAGTTTCATTTTGTGATCAGTATTCTGTGAAGCGGGGTGGACCAAACACCTTTTTGTCTTTATCAGTTTGTAGACGGTCCCCTAATTGCCCTCAGGACCGAATCTTCAATGTAGAATGTGAGTTATTGTCTATTCTTTACATGTCCGAAGTTTAAAGGCAGTCGGTTAAACCATTCCGGAGAAATTCTAAAAAATGTGAAAATATGCAAGTGTCCGGATACTTTTGGGCATATAGTGTAATTCAGTTACGAATTGTGCGTGTAATTAACAATTATGTAAAAAGTAACAATGTAACAAGTTATTTTTGTTCATATTTATTCAAAATTACAAATTAGTTTTAAGTTTCTAAATGATATTTGATTTCGTTTTATTATAGTTAAATGAAAAAAGTGAAAAACTTTTATTTAGACGAATGTATATTTTATAACCGCAAATAAAATTATTCTTAACTATGCCGTTTATTAAAAATCGGCTACTGTCTTAACTAGAGTTGTTTCTTTAATTATTCTTTATTATCTTTATACGTAATAATCTTCCTATTCCTTGGATTGTGTTTATACTGAAGAGGCGATAGAATTTTATTTATTTTTAAAAAATGGACACTGCAGAAAAAAACTCCAGATGCAAAGTACATGTTACAAGAAGAACACTAAGTACACCAAACAAACAAAGAGTTTTACAATAAATTTACATTAAATACTCCCAATTTTGGTTCTTTCTTAATATCCGACTCCTTAACTTAACGTTCCCACAAAATATCATACTTAGAAAATTTTTTATGTTACTAAAAGAGATCTTAAAATCATACGTATTCTGTTGTTGTAATCATTGGAAGAAAAGGGAACTTGTCCCATAGTGACGTCATCGACGTCCCTGTTAGCCTAACTTTTCTATTCTGAAGTAATCTTGGTTCTTAATATGTGTGGCATTCCCTTTCGATAGCGTGCAATAACACAATGGGTCTGGGTAAAAACATGAAAAAAGAGAAAATCAGAAAAAATAGATATCAAAACTAAAACGAAAAAAACTAAATATTTTGTCAAAAAAAATGTCTCCCTGAAAAATAAACAAATGCATATTAGTAACTAGCAGTACGCGCACTGCGTTGCCCGTGGAATCAGGACTTCAAAAAAGTGGGTGAAAAAAAGTGCCCACAATGGTACGAAAAAGTTTTGAAAACAAAATCAAAACAAAAAATACACATTGATATTCCCGCTAATTTTTCTTTGCGAATGACGTCACCTGCCGCGAAGAAGGTCACGTTGCAACAATGCATTGTGGGATGGTTCGGAGAATCTCTCGCTGTTAAATTTCGCTACGAAAAAACTGTTTGAACCGATCAGGGAAAAATTAATTTTTAAAAAACAAAAAAAGATATTTTAATAGTTCTTGCTTTAAATCCGACATAAACGTTCCATTTGTAGGCTGAAAAAAAAATGAAAATTATAGAGATGTTAGAACGTCAGATGCGATAATTTAAAGAAATCTTTATTAAAAATTACCATAAAAGTGACTATTTTTCAAAACTAACATCATTTGAACGGAAAACGCATGCTCTTTCCGATGGTGTATATATTTTTGTCGTAAACTTATTCGAAGCTATTCTATTGAGAAATTAGTGCGAAAAATCAACCAAAACAACACAAAACATTAAATAAAAATTTTTCTAGATTAAATTTCAAAATTTCGGCTTCGAGGTGCATTCAGTCACCATTACGACTACCTGTGTGCCAAATTTCAAGGTTGTATGTGCGATAGATTCGTCTGGACATCGCACGCAGGCACACACACACGCACACACACAAACATTGCCTTTTATAAGTGTAGGTGGAGAACATATACTAATTTTAATTATTTAAAAATAGAAAATTCATTGGAAAGTGAGGGCATGATTAAAACTAATGTGAAATTTGGGCCTCAAAAGTTTACTTGCTAAAGAAATTCGAATTATCAGGTATTGAAATAAAGAAACATTAAAATAAGTGTTATGGCCCATAAAAAAATTATGTTCCAACTCAATGTTCCTTAAACAGTTAGTTAATATCTCGTAGGCGAAGATGAATACAGTAAAATTGGCTGAATAAATACATTCCAGTTACACTGTAATACGAAACGCCAGCTAAATCAACTGAAACAGAAAATATGTATGCATGAATCAAATGTGATCGACTTCTGCGGAAACTTTCTTCGGAAAAGTACTTTCAACTTACTTTCACGAACTTCCGCGGAAACTTCGTGAAAGTAAGCTGAAAGTATTTTTAGCAAACGAACAGGTTGCGAAATTCATTCGAATATCAAAAGAAAATTCATTCTAATCGATTCAAATTGAGGCGTTGGGCCTATGACTGGCCAAAAATATAGACTATAAATTGTGATTTTTTTCTATTTCGTTTGGCTTTTATATGCTTTTATTTAACTTGACTTTCTTCAGATTTGTAGAGGTGGAATAATCCGTCCCAAAATAGCTCGCGTGCTGCTTCAAAAGGGGACGTTAATATAACTAAACTAAACCTTAATTGTATAAAGTTTGTGAATTTACAGGATATACGCTAAACCTTAATTGTATAAAGTTTGTGAATTTACAGGATATACGCAGTGCAGAAAAAAATGTCACCGATATTTAAACCATTATCACTATATTCTGTAACTGGATGATATGAAATCTTTTCAATAATGCCGTCGTTTCAAGTGACGTCACAGTTACATATTAAAGTAACATTGACGTCGTTTGTTTGTTCTTTTATATATAACTACGAATTTTCGTTTTCGATAGCTGCCACCTCTTAGAAGCTTTGATGTTCTTATTTCATCCAATGTACTTAAATACTTAGCTGCTCTTGTATAAAGATTGCTCGCGTTTTACTAATCTAAGCCTAGACATGTCGAGACGGAACCAGCCAAGCGTCGATGGGTTACATGCTGCGAAAAGCTGATACACGTGGAATTTATTAATTTGTGTTATTAAAAAAAATGTTAAGTTGCACTTTATGAAATATGTAATAATATTTATCGGTATGTTCTTTAATCAAAAGTTATGAGATAAGGAAACCCTGATTATAATTTGTGAACACCCTTTATAATAACTGATTCTTAACACTGTATGACTTACAATAACTGATTTTTAACACTGTACAACGACATATAATAACTGATTCTTAACACTGTATGACTTACAATAACTGATTTTTAACACTGTACAACGACATATAATAACTGATTCTTAACACTGTACAACGACATATAATAACTGATTCTTAACACTGTACAACGACATATAATAACTGATTCTTAACACTGTACAA
>BGPR01001745.1:77447-224940 GCA_013235015.1 Araneus ventricosus
ATAATCTAAATGAACTCTACACTGAAAATAAACCGTCCATCGTCCAACTCAACAGAGTTAAGTCATTTGCTTGATTTAATAGCTTCTACTTATCTTCTGAGAAGTTATTTGAAAGATAGTGTATATGCTAATAACACAAGTCTACAATGAAAAAATTGTCTTAAAAATAATTAGTGTTTTCTATAGTTTTGGGGATGCTAATTACTGGAAAAATAATTAAAAAATTTCATCACATTCAGTTTTACCACAAACCACAGATCTAATGTATACGAATTTTGTATATTTAAGGGCAACGTAATATTATTTGCGTGAACTTATCTCTACTAATAATAAAGGAGAATGTCTGTGTGTGTGTGTTGGCGCTCTATAGGGCAGACCACTGGACTTAGAGTCAAGAAATTTGGCACAAACATACTTTAGAGGGTGGGAATGTGCAACTCGGAGCCCTTTTTTGAAATTTTAATTAATTAAAAATTAAGCGAAATTCTGGTATTTTTCCTTAATAACTTCCGAAAATATTACAGACGAAATATCATTTTTACACCATCTGAAAGTGCAAAAATTTACCTTTCCAATGTTATCAATTAAGTTACCAAACAATGTTTTCCCGAATTTTCATAAATTTTTAAAAATATTTTTTGGCACAATTTACAACAATACTTTTCATTATTGCAGCGCAACTCAAATCATTTTCATTGTTTAAACAAATATTTAATTGCATATTTCTCTTTCATTTTTGTAATCTAAGATAATATCCTACTATACATTTTGCTTTCATCTTTTATTTCATCAAAATTTTTCTGAAATTGTAAACCAAGCTCTCCGAGATATTGCTTTGCTTATATTAAGAAATATATTCATTAAGCGGTATGGTTATGGCTGCTATGTTTTCATTCTTTTCTCAGCAGGTTTTAATCCAGCTAACATGCCGCTGGCCATAAAATGCGTCGCGTCATTGTAATGTTGAAATCAAATGCATATTTCACTAGAGGAATAAGAAAGTTAAGATAATACCAACAACATGGAATTAGAGGTTACATGACACGGTCAGTTATTTGACTCTATTAGGAACATTTATGTAGACAATGAACAGAATAGGTCGAAGGTCACTAATAGAACGTGGGTTAAATATCTACCACACTCTGAAGTTTAAAATTACGTTGTTAAGAGAACCATGAATATAAAATGATGCAAGATTCAATTGAAATCATATTCCCGGCGAACAAGCTGGTTGCCAAAGGCAGCTAGTTAAGCATATTTAGAGATTTTAAATAATAATTTGCTCTACATAAATTCTATCCAAGAAAGAATAAGCTATTATTTATTTGAGGTTTTCTTCTAAACTGGTAAACTGTCTGTTAAACGCAACAATAAAGCCAGAGAAGACAAGTTAAAACTGGATCACTAGCCTGTTTGTGCATATGTGTCCTCCCCTTTCCTCCTCCATCATTCTCCTTCTTGCCATTTTTCCTACTCCACATCAATGTCCTTCTTAGATCAGTTAAATACACTTGTATATAATTCTGAACTTTGAATAGAAGAGCTTCTGACGTTTGGTTTGTATTGCGGTTGAGAGAAATGGCTTCCAGGGGATGTGTTAATTAACTAGATTGCTTCTACAATATCTGTGGTTGTATACAGAAATCTGCTCCAATATACAGAACAAAAACAAAGAATCATTTCAGATTTTGTGGGAAAAGTCTACTTTGCTTATTTTGGCATGAAAATGTGGGATAAAGACAAGACTTTGGGTCGCACACAATGTTTGTTCCATCTTTGTAAAAGAATTAAGGCAATGGTTTCAAGGTAAAAAACCAAATACCAATGGTTTGGAGAGAGTCTAAAAATTATACAGATGTTTGTTATTTTTATACATGCAGTGTGCGACGGTTTCAATCTAAAAAACAAAAAGAAGTTATTTTATCCTAACATCCCATCTGCCAGACATGCAGTCCCTCATGGACCCGGTACACTAGTCCGTTCCCTCCAGATATATCTATATTCAGAAACAGATACCAGATACTGCTTCATATAAAATTGGGCCTTATAAAAAAATTAATTAAAGCATTACTAAAAGCAGGAGAATGTTTCAAATACTTCTGCGAACAGTTTCCGGGTTTTTCGGAATCAAAGTTGAAGGAAAGGGTATTTTTAGAACCTGATAGCAAAAAACTGCTGAAGAATGAAAATTTTGAGTTCAAAACGAAAACAAACGAAAGAAAAACCTGAAAATCATTGAAACTAGTATTAACTAACTTTGTTAAAAGCCAATGAGAAATTTATTGTAGAAGAAATGTTAGCAACTTTCAAGAAATTAGGGTGTATTATGAGCTCAAAAGTTCATTTTATTCATTCGCACAAGGGCAATTTCCCTGGAAATTTAGATGTAGCCAGGAAAAATTCCATCAAAGCATAAAGAAAATGGAAAGACGATATCAAAAGGAAGTGGAATATCAACATGATAGGCGACTCCTGCTGGATTCTGAAAAGAGACAATCCCCGACAAAGTCACTAGAAGAAAAGCAGAAAAAGAGAAAACTCAACTATAAAAAATTGTAACTTTTTTATAAACTCCTTTATCATTTAAATCATAATAGAGCTAGAATATAAATGCAAAATATATATTAATGAGGTTATAAAATCAAAATGAAAATTATTTTGATTTCAGCTATTTCTCCCAAAATACGAAATAGTTTTGTGAAAGAACCTTACGTGATAGAAAGAAAATGGAAATGTTTTGAAATCAGGGATGAAAATAATAAAAAAAATCAGTCAATCAATTTTCAAGAAGTGTTTTTTTGCAGGTCTGTGTAATCGGTTCAATATTCAACAGCTCGAAGACGACATTCACTTCATGTTTTCAACATACTGGCCAGTAGGGTGCAAAATGCGATTCAGAAGGCGTGTGTTTGAGAAAAAGAGAATGGAAGCTCTTTTATGTAGATTTCTTTCAGGAAGACTATATATTGGAATGGCTCTGATGACCCAAATTCCGAAAATTTTCTGCATACATTCTCCGATCATGTCCCTAGAACCCAAAACCACTCTCGTGCAAAAGTTATATAACACATAATTACAAAAGTTGAAAATTTAAATATATACTAAAATAAATTACAGAAAAATAGCGAATAAAAGATGGAAAGAGCTTATTTCTGTTTCGTGCGTAACCTGCATTAACAAGAAAAAGAAATATAACAATAAACGCAGGAAACAAAAAACGAGAAAGGAAAAGGAAAGAAATTATGAAAAGAATATCATGGAATATTGCTCGTCAGAAGAGTAATATCCCAATGATGTTCAAAATGGTGCTTTTTCTGCATAATGGCAAACGAATTAACATAAAAAAGGCCATTATCCCCTCAAAAAACAGAACAATCCTAGAATTTCATTCAATTTGAGACCTGATATGAATTTTTTCATTTTAAAGCTAAGAATATGTTATGTAGAAAAAAGTATATAAATATTTTTATTCTTTTGCATATTCGTTTTGCTCGAATGAAATTCCTACTTTCTCGCATGCGGAATATGCAAGCAGAAAGTGTAATCGTCAAAATGTTTGACTTCGAAATTTTAATGAATTTCCATTTTTTCTTTACCTCCCTGAATCTAAAAAAATAAAATTTTGGAATTCTGTCTGTCTGACTGCCTATCAATGAATATGAGATCTCGATAACTCAAAAACGCAACAAGCTTAATGAACGAAATTCGGTATTTGGTCATTTCACCAAAATTGTAGTTTTGTATTAAATTTTGGTTAAATCTGTCAGAAGTTAGACTATCTGTTTATCCATGTGTATGCAAACACCATTACTAAAAAAATACAATGAACTAGTTGAATAAAATCTGATTTATTGATTGTATCAAATTGCAGATCTGTATCAAATTTTGGACAATACAGGTCAAGAGGAAGAGATACAGTTTCAAAATGCATATTTGATTCTCTTCATCATACGATAAAGTTAACAGGAGAACGTGCCATATTGTGGAAGTACACGAGAAACTGGTGGCAAGAACGTTCTCGATTTTTTTCGAGATAAAAAATAATAGACTGACAGAGAAAGCGAATGTCATATAAATTGAATATCCGAAGGTGCAAATGCTCTACTAGTCATTCCTAACTATCTTCCCGGTCGTAAACATCTGGCTTGTTTCATATTTATGTATCATTCTTTTCTTTTCTAGGATTCTTTATTAGATGCCAGTGAGAAATTTACTATAATTATAAAGTCACGCAAGATTCAGATAGCCATGCATTTTCTGTTAAGTTGTATTTTATAGACTTCGAAATAACAGTGAAGTCTGCAAATCTCCTTTCTGACGAACGAACAGAAAGATTTATAATGCAGCTACATAAACATTTCAGTTGTAGTAACGTTTGCGCAATTGAATTCAAAACTTTTATCGCAACCAAAATTCCCGATTTTATCTTTTCGTGTATTTTGCAAATAGGGAAGTTGTCTTCTTTTATTGTAAAATATCATAGATTCTTATTTGGTCAGCATTTTAGAGACACGTGTGGAATTTTCATTCCTTAGTAAATCTTTTAGTTTTACAAATTTTTACTAAATCGTTGATTCAATATAACCTCCCGTATATTCCATAACAATGTCTTATAGGAGTTTTAAACCCTTTTTTAAAGTTCTGAATAAATTAATTTTACAATACAACAGATGGCAACCAATGAGTATTTTCTCTCTTTGACTTTAGCATATCTTTGTAAAATAATTAAGAAAATCGTATATACATTTTGGGCATCTTCCTTCAGACCAAGTGGGTCCAAAATTTGATACATATTTATAATTTTACGGACAAGACCACATATCAAATTTCCTTTAACTGAATTATGTAATTCACAGATACTCTAATATAGAGTCTGACAGAAAGTCAATCTGTTGACAGATTTTATACAAAATTTGATACAAATCTAAAATTCTGATGATGACACCATATGTCAAGTTTTCTCACTGACATCAGCAGTTTACAGAAATGTTGGTATCAAAATTAGATAATACAAAATAATAATAAAGTCACGCAAGATGGAATTCAGATAACCATGCATTTTCTGTCAAGATGTATTTTATAGACTTCGAAATAACAGTGAAGTTTGCAAGCTCATTTCAGACGAACACGCAGAAAGATTTATAATGCGCTATATAAACATTTCAGTTGTAGTAACGTTTGCACAATTGAATTTAAAAATTTCATCCCAACCAAAATTCCACCGCATACAAGGGATACAGACAGTCTCTATACTTTGAAAGGTATCATATAAATTCACACATTTCACGACCATGTTAAAAACTTATTTTATCTTAATTTTACAGATACGGTGCATGTATTTGTATAAATAAAGTTGAGAATTTTTAATAATTTTAAATTTAGTTTTAACCCTCACCGGCTTCACCTACCTACCCAAAATGGTGAACGGCGCATGAAAACGAAATATTTTATTTGAGATAGAGCCCACAGTCAAGGCCGAAAAGTCTCCGCGTTGTAGGAATAACATACATCAAATTAATACTGTCAATTTTAATTTTTAGTTTCATTGTAGGTGAGGCTACTCGGATCTTTTTAAAATTCTATTGGGAATTTTGGTGGGTTTGCGAATAGTATTTTTGAGGCTTTTTACAGCGGTAATTTGCTCTTTTTGTGAATAACTCGCGATATTTCTTTGCTTTTGACAAATGATTTCTTCACTCAGGCGCTCTACTTTTAATAGAGCGGCTGCGAACAGTGATGTAAAATACCCAGGTATTTATTTTTAAGGGTAAATACCCAAAATGGGTATTTACCTTGGTATTTATTTTTTAATTAACTCTATTCATATAAAATACAGGCACTGCCGTGAAATATGATATTTCTATATAATACAAATATATATAGAACATATATTGAGCATAAGGCAAGGTAAAAAAGAAAAGCCAGTAACATATGAGCATTTTACAACCTTCTACATTCTATAAAAACTAAAAAAGTGATTCAGAAAAAACAAAAATGGAATACTATATCATGGATCTTACATAAAATACCTGATCTAAATATCAATCTTTTTTAAGTACAATGAATAAATGAATACTAATGCATATGCTGCTATTTAAAAATGAGAGTTATTTTAACTAATTTTAAAAAAAGAAAAATTTGAATTTGGTTGTAAAATGATAAATAGCTGATAATAGAATCTAAAATGAAAGATACAATTGTTTATAATTCTTTTTGGATTGATTAGTCAAATTACCAGATATTGCTGATGAAAACTTCGCAGTTCTAACAGTTTTTAAAAGTGAATTATTCTGTTGAAAGTACTCATATTACTTTCAACAAAGGTAAGCGATCTTCGCAACAAGATTTCAGCAACAAGAAATGTGAATGTCTTGTTGCTGAAATTGTTGTATTATTTGACGATGCATTAGACACACACACAAATTTACTGGTTAGACAGAATTCATCTGGATCATGAACATCAATACTTAAATATTCTTGAAACTCCAAATTTCGTATAGGAATGGTTGGAATTTGATTTAAAGAAAATTCCTTATCCATTTTATCCCTTTCAATTAAACCAACAGGACTTATATATTTTTTGTGTGTCTCTCCATTTTGCTTACATTAGCATGTTTGTACTCAGTATTACAGTACTTACATTGGATACTTTTATTCTTCTTAACATTAAAAATTCCAAGCAGATAATTTTTCCATTTTATTACTTTTTAACGTAAAATCTACAATGACATTAATATTATATTTTTGTTTCATTTTGAATCACAATTCGCAAATACTTTTTTTTTTGCAAAATACCCAGTTTTGGGATATTTATAATTTTATTATGTTTCATTTTGAATCACCATTCGGAAATTCTTTTGTTTTTTTATTCAAAATATCCAGTTTGGGGATATTTATAAATTTTATATGTTTCATTTTGAATCACCATTCGGAAATTCTTTTCTGTTTTTTTTATTCAAAATATCCAGTTTGGGGATATTTATAAATTTTATATGTTCAATTTTGAATCATCATTCACAAATATATTTTTTTTTCAAAATATTCAGTTTATGGATATTTATAAATTTAATGATTCATTTTGAATCACCAATCTCAAATACTTTTTTAAAAAAAATACTCAGTTTTGGGGTATTTATAAATGTTATGTTTAATTTTGAATCACTATTCACAAATACTTTTTTTGAAAAATATCAAGTTTTTGGGAATTCATAAATTTTATATGTTTCATTGTAAATCACCATTCAATTTTCTTTTCGCAAAATACCCAGTTTTTGGGTATTCACCCAGGCTTTGGATAAATACCCGGGTATATACCCCAAAAATATTTACCTACCCAGTAGGTATTTACCCACCCTACATCACTGATTGCGAATATGGCTGAAATAATTGGGGCTCATTTTTATTGTGGCAATAACTTGAAAATCCGCCCAGTATGTCTGAGGTTGTTATCGTTTTCAAAGATAAAAAAGTGATCGCAAGGAGATGTAATGTAGTGAGCATTGTTTCAGAATGCACAAATGCAAATATTTGTCCATACTGCCTGTAATGAGTTTCAGTTTTCCAATTTCAGAATTCTTCACACTCACTGACAAGATAAACCTCCTGGCAGTATATTAATCAGTTTTGCAGAAATTCTTGAATTTTATGCATTATACAAAGACTTTCTATACAAATTGCAAGGGCAATTCCTTGAAATCCAATGCAATATGCCACAAAATGTCCGTTAACCCTCTCCTGGCATTTCCAAACTCATACAGTGCAAAATAATCTACAGTGATTAAAAAACATTTTCACTAATAACTCGTCAAGAACACGACTTCGACTCTTAATGTGCTTCATATGTGATGAGAACGATCTTATTGTAGAGGAACATCATTAAGCACATATCCACTTAGACTGACACACAAATCCGGCAACTTTTAAATTTCTTTTTCATATGAACCCTTTTCCTTTTTTGAAATCAATTGGTTTTTATCCAAATATTTAAGCAGTGCTCTTTTTTATTGAATTTTTTTCTTTGATTATATATATATATATATATATATATATTAATTTCACACTTTTATCTTGACGGAATTTTACATAATTTGGCGTAGCAAGGTAAAATTTATGGCTCTTGTGCCACAAAACGAAACTTAAACTCAAAACTTAATCTTTTTCTCTTTTATTTCGAAGTATATTTTTTTCATATTGTTTCGTTTTCCGTATTGCTCTTATGTTTGTTCTTGTCCTGTGTATGTTTCCTTTTTTCATTATTGTTTGTTTTTGTACTTGCTATATGTATTTTCCTTCAGCAATAAAATTCAGCTCCATCCATAAAAACCGGAAAGAAGCCAAACGGCTCTAAACACGGGGATGCAGGTGGTATAATGTAATGTAATAATAGGAGTATTTGATACAAATTGTGCCACAAGATTTTCAATAATGCAAATGTCCAATTCATTATAGATTGTTTTCTATTCATCCACACATACTTCACCCACTTACCAAGGCATATACATAATAAGCCCGAGATGACTGAGTATAACATGTATGGAAAAATTGAAATCAATCTACGATGAGTACGTCCTAATTTTCTGATTCTACTAATGACCATAATTGTGCTGCTTGTGTACATTTTAATGGGCATGACGAATTTCATAGTTGAAATAATCCCGCCGTTTAGAAAAAAATACGTAGTTCGTATTCTGGTTTTACAGTATTTTTTAAAATTGTTGACAGAATTTCGACTTACTTCGCAGAAATTTATAGAATAAAAATTACTTTTAATAGTAATAATTAAACTGATAACATCAAATAAATATGCTAGGTCAAGTTTTGTATCCATTATCGTTAAAGGAACATTTTTTTCAGAAAAGATTTCGATGCTAAAATATCTGACAAGTATTTCAGGTGATAAAGTACTGTTTAATTTGCCGAAAGATTTTAGATTTTAGCTCCTGTTTCTTGCTTTTATCTGTGTTCAATCTTGGTTTCTTTTCTTTTAAAGGTGAATATACGTTTATTAGTGTCATCACTGGAAATTAATGGGGAGATAATTAATGATGTGCTCATTCAAAATTCAAAAGCAGCGTTTCATTCTAAAATTAAATTAAAACACTCTGTCTAAGAAGTCTAGAATTGACCTTGACCTCGACCTCATCGCTTGCACTTCGCCGATTTTACCATTCCTCTACTAAATCTGGTTTGAGTAGAACGTTCTTGCAATGGCTGTGCCTATTCAGAATTCATCCATATATGGAATGCTCTCCTTCATGGGTTTTCCTTTTTTTAATGCAAAAGCTAAAAGCCACGAATAAATTGTTTTTGTGTATGACAACATTATGAAAAGATAAAATGCAACGAAAGGTGTCGTGAATTCCCTGGAGTAGGACCGATGTTCATGACGTGGAGCAGTAGACCATCAGTGTTCTTTCATTAACTTAAGAAGTAAAACGGCTTTTTCACAGTGAGAAAACTGCATGAAAAAATACCGGAAGTGTCTGAGATATTCTTTATGAAATGAACATGAAATGTGGTTTCGATAAGAGGTGGTAGATATTTACTTTTCGAACAACCCTCGTGTAATTAACAAATGATTAAATGCAAAAGAGGAACAAAATATAAGTTTTCATTGTCTCAAGTTACAAGATAATCTAACAATATTTCTTTCGTTGGAATAATGTCCCATTTTGAAACTAGACGAGAGCTAAGATGGAGAACTTCATAATTCCGAGACCTGGTCAGTTAGCTCTCCCGACTTTCTATCAAACCAAAACCAGGGCATTTGATCCACAAAATAGAGCCTGGTCCGAGAATAAAATCGAAACTACAACTCACATGGCTTCAAGTCAGGAAGTTACTTTCACATCAGGTCACCCCCACATTATTGGTCTACGTCGTTGAAAAGAAAGGCGACAGAAATAATACACGTATAGTATGTTCTTTAAACCACTTACCTCCAACAAAAGAGGAAAAAAAGGCTCCTATGAGAACTGAACTAACAACCATTTCTTGCTCGAATGATGTTAAATGAAAATCTTCTCTGAGTTGCAAAAGGGCCCCAGATGTGATTCCTGCAAAGAGAGTAAAAAGAATTAAATATGATGCATCGAAATTTAAATTTTTTTAATGCTCAACTCTTTATTCAGATCTATAGCTACATAAAGTAAAAATATCAGTATAATATCCAAGGTGATTACATTTAAAATAAAATTAATTCAGAAGTCTGTATTTATAATACATGGCTGAATTGAGTTCAGAGCGGATAAAAACAGGCTATTCAAATAATGTGAAGGAATAAAAACACTGAACGACATAAATTAACGCAGTGTATCCATTTGGGCTTTAAGTTTGTTATATCAACGTCCCGTTTTGAAACAACATGAGGGCTATTTTGGGATGGATCTAGTAATTTTGAACTGCGGTCAGATGACGAGGACGACACCTGAGCTGGTAACCCCCTCTCCAAAATACCGCACTGGACCAACTGGGGGACGTTTGACCCCCGATGTCAAATTTAACGCCAGATTAACTTCAGTGCAATCGGGTTTCGAACCTGGAACCCCCGAAGTCGAGATCTTATCTCTAGGACACCGCAGCTCGTATTCGTCTGGACATGCGATACTATACGAAAAAGCTTAAAAGCTTCTTTTTTTTGATTAAAAAGAAATAGACAACATCTAAACATTCATTGGAGTATTTACGGATATTAATAAAAAATGCAGACCTAAAAGTTGAATTAATCGAAGCTGAAGTAAAGCTACTTTTACAGTAGAGTATAGCAGAACAACAGTACTTTCTCCTCAATTCAAAGGCAATAATTTTTGTAAATTGCCAATCCGTATTCGTAAAAATGCGTCATATAGTTATAAAAGGTATTCCAGAGCGAGCAACTAATGAAAACAGTAATTGAACCCTCCCCACTCCGCCAAGTATGTAAACGCCTAGGTTTAAATTCGAAAATCTGCTTATATTTTTTATATGTACACTATCTGATCAAAAGTATCCGGACACTTTCGGATTTTCACACTTTTTAAAATTTCTCCTGAAGGTCTAAATTGACTGCCCTTGAACTTCGACCATGTAAAGAATAGATTGTGACTCACATTTTACAGTGAAGATTCGGTCCTGAGGTCAATTAGGGGACCATCCACAAATTGATGAAGACGAAAATTATTTTGGCCCACCCCGCTTCAAAGAACGCTTATAAAGAAATAAAACATTCAGCAATGGTTATGCTTAATGTGTATAATATTTGTATGAATTGTCGTAAACGCTGCACAAATATTCGGGAAGTTATAAAAGTTTCTTTAAAACATCCCAAATTTATCCGCATGTGTTTTGCTTATAACATGTAGTTTTTTCTGTTATATTATAGAAAACTTACAGGAAAAATGACAATATGTTAGAGAAGCATTGTGTAAAAATTTGGAAAAAGAAATTTGAATGTTACAGGGAATATGAGTATGTTTAGTAAATAATTTTTTACTACGCATGCGCGAGACATAGCGTAATTTCTCTCTCACAACTTTAAAGCCAGATATGTAGGGCAACTAATATAGAAAATTCAGTTCAATATCTTTAGTATTTAGAAAGATATAGGCAGTACAACGAGAACAATTTTAGCTCCTATCGAAGAGAAGCTAAAAGATGAGGGGTTGTACACAAATTGATAAATTTCAAATTTATATCTTTGAATAGTTATATTGAATTGTATAGTGGTTAGAAATTTGCTAACTATCCATGAACACTTGTAATATTTGTAACGAATAAAAAAATATTTGTAGAATTGATAAAATAGTTTAAGAAACGAAATTAATTAGGAAAAAACCGTTTGGCCATAAAAGAAATTAATTTAAAAATATGGTTTGGCCGTAAAATTGTAACATTATGTAAGTCTTTAATAATCATGTAAATAATCGAATTACAGTAATAAAATTTTTGTTATTTATAGTGCCTAATTAGCTGGAATTTAAGTTATGCACGTAATTGATAAGTGTTCATGGGTATTTAGCAAATTCTAACCACTATACAATTCACTATAACTATTCAAAGATATAAGTTTAAAAAATATCAATTTGTGTACAACCCCTCATCTTTTAGCTTTTCTTCGATAGGAGCTAAAATTGTTCTCGTTGTAATGCCGATATCTTTTTGAGTATTAATGATATTGAGCTGAATTTTCTATATTAGTTGCCCTACATATCTGGCTTTAAATTTGTGGAATAAAAATTACGCTATGTCTCGCGCATGCGCAGTAAAAAATTATTTACCAAAAATGCTCATATTTCCTGTAATATTCAAAATTTTTTTTCAAATTTTTAGACAATGTTTTTCTAACATAATGTCATTTCTTCTGTAAGTTTCGTATAATATAACAGAAAATTCTGCATGTTATTAGCGAAAACCAAGCGGGAAAATTTAGGATTTTTTAAAGAAAACCTTTATATCTTCCCGAATATTTGTGCTACGTTTACGAAAATTCACGTGCGTATTATGCGCATCAAACATAACCATATCTGAAAGTTTCATCTCTTCATAAGCTTCCTTTGAAGGGGGTGGGCCAAAATAATTTTCGTCTTCATCAATTTGTCGATGGTCCCCTAATTGCCATCAGGACCGAATCTTCACTGTAAAATGTGAATTATAGCCTATTCTTTACATGGTCGAATATCAAGGGCAGTCAGTTTAGCCTTTCAGGAGAAATTCTTAAAAATCTAAAATCCGAAAGTGCCCTGATACTTTTGATCAAATAGTGTTAGGGGATAGGGGCTTGGCGAGCTTTAGCGAGCAGAGTTTAGAGCCCTCTAGTTAAAATTAATACGTTGAAATAATAGCTATAACTGAAACCTTATCATTCACCCAAGAACCTAAATGAATCGACGAGTTTACAAGAAAGTAAAACAATTGGCAAATAAAATTAACCTTCCAACAGGCACGTGTATGTAGGAAATATTTATATCATGAATCGTATTACATATTTATATCATTCTTTTATAAATCTAAATGCATTTCTTTATATAATCTGTGTTTAGTATGGAGCTAATAAATACAGATTATATAAGTAAAAGTTGCATTGATTTTTGTGAAAGGACACGATATAAATATGTAATACAATGCGCGATGTAAGTATCTCCTTCATACGAACGCCTGCTGGAAGGTTAACGAAATTAAAATGTCGTCCTAAACGCAAGCTTGAGTGCGCATGTTGATTACCATAATTTAACTCAAAACATTTTTAAATTGAACATCTGTCATCAAAATATGTTGGCATCAGATACCTCCAAAAAACTTTCAAATAAAATATTTTGAAGTGAAAGTTTAAGATTGACTTTGAAGGCTAAACGTAACCATAGTAAACTGCATTAATAGATTGTAAAATATGAAGGAGGGTGACAAATGGTAAAAAAAAAATAATATAACACCTCAATTAGGACCGGATTATCAAACAGGAAAAGTAGGCAACTGCCTGGGGACCCCACTAATTTGGGGGCCCCGACAACTCGTGATTTTCCCCCACTATTTTCAAAGTAATTTAATTTAGTAGTTTCATTTAATTTACGGGAGCTGTGTACTCCAACTTATTCGAATTAAAATTAAATATTGATCAGATTCTAGAATATTATTCTTATGACTTTTTTCGTGTTTTCAAATTTGCTTCCTGATCTGAATGAGCAAATTTTGTATTAGGGCATTTAAATTGTGATAAAAGTTCTATAATTTTTTTTAAGAAATTATTTTTAAATTAAAATTTTACATTTTTTATTTACCAGATATTCAAACCAACGCACCTGAAGGTGATTAGCAATTAAATATTTTGTTATTTCAGTTTTAATATTCTTTACTTAAAACTGCTTGTATAGAGATTAAATGAAAGTTAATAAAATAGTTACAATTGATAAAATTTAGCAAAATTAATTATTTGAAATTAAAATAAAATAAAATAAAAACTATTTTTGCATTAAATAGAAAGGCGCATATTAGTTTCCTAGAAGTTAATTACTTAATCAAAAAAAGTTTTTGTTCTCCTGCGAAATAGTTCGAATTTTTCTTCATAGATGGAGCTAGTGGCTTGCTTCTAGATTGTCGATTGCCTTGTTCATTTTATAGCGCCCATTTCTGCTTGGCTTGATTTTGAAAGAGGGTGAATATTTACATTTTTCTCTCTATTGATTTTGGATTAGGGAATTTGTTGAAAAAATTTTTTCTTTATTTGGTGGCCGGACAAATTCAGACCACAGAAAGGATTAGATTTAGACTTTTGTCATTCCTTTCTACAGAAAATTTGTCCATTTAGAACTACTAATGGCGTGTGGTCTCCGATGAGTGCGCCATTCTAGTTCCTTTCCATTTTGAGTAATTTCTAATTTTTGATAAGTGTTTCAATTATTGGAGAATCTTTTCTATTTTATACTATAGTTTTTGTTATGTTATCTTTAAAAAATTTTTGTTGAAGCAATTACTTTTTGCTGCTGCGTTTGCGCGCAAAAACGTATATTGTTTTCATTATTATTATTGCTTACTTTTCTGTTTCTTTTATTTATTTTCTTTTTAATTCAAATTTATATTTTCTATTAATAAAAAAGTATTTGTTTTTGGAAGTTGGGGAGGGCAAAGGGGACCCTCGAAGCTTGTTTCATCTATAGGCCCCTAAAGGGCTTAATCCGGCCCTGACCTTTACTGGCTGGACAGCCCATAAAGTTTCTTGATCACACAAATGCATTACTGAAGATGCTTGCTAGTGCTAATTATCTTCATTTAAGTTCGTCAGTCATGAACATTTTAACCCTTAAATGCCCAGTCTTTCCTTAAAGCAACATACCCAATTTTGTCTTCTAAAATCTTGAGAATATGACTGAAGCTTTAATGCCTGTTGTTGCCAATAGGATACATACTGAAAATGTTATTAAATCAATTTACAACAAATAAATGGCAGCTTGAATGAGGATGAAAAAGTAAAAATAAATTGATGTTTTTCATTTGTGGCTGCACCTTTTTTGCTTTGTTTGTAAGCTTGAGAATACCATAATTTATTCTACAATGTTGAAGAAAATTCTTTATCCTTATTGGTTCATAAAATTCATCGGTTTTTAATATTTTAGAATTTTATCAAGGAAATTTTTTCTCAACTAAAGCCTACTGTTGTCGATAGGCAACAAGCTGTTTTTTAGCCGTAAACTATATATAAAACAAAATAGTATATTTTAAATTATTTTCCTCATGTGTTATTCATCAAATTTTATTCAAAAAAATTCATCAAATCAATTTTTAAAAAAATCGGGCATTTAAGCGTTAAGAAAGAATATCTGCCATCAAAAAAAATTTTGACATCAGATCGTTTCAAAAACTTTCAAATAAAGTATTTTATTATGAACGGTAAAACTTGACTCTGAAGCTTAGAAGTAATCATAGTAAACTGTAGGGATGGGAAAAAACCTACCGGTTTAAACCGAAAACCGTTTTTTTGTTTCGGTTAACCGGTTTTTTCGGTTACTTTTTGCCCCGGTTTAAACCGGTTATTTTTTTAAATCCAAACACCGGGGGGGGGGGAAATGGGTGGGAAGATAGGGTCGATTAGCCTTTAACACTTTAACACCACAACACACCGCCGTCTCTAGAGCTCATGTGGCTCCTATTCAGGTTGGTATAGATGTAGGCGGACTTTATTTTGTTGGGAAAAAAAATCACAGCAAGAGAAGAATGACAAATGAAGAATTTACAAAGCTGGTGTTAACACATAGAATTGACAACAAAATAAAGGAATATATACAATATCTTGAATAAACTGTGTGAATGAAAGAAAAATGATGAATGTAGATGATGACGAACAACACGAGGAAGCTTACATCAATGCACAGGTTTTGAGTAACGTATTAGAGATGGGGAGCCATTGCGTGTTAATTGTGGAATACAAGGTATAGGGATATCACTATTAATTAATTATGAGAAAGGAAGGATTTATTATGTTCAGTGTACTGAATGCAAGATAAGCTAGAGTTATTGTACAAAGGCAGGTGAGTACTTATTCCAGTCGCATTATGTTTTCATTGTCTATTATGAATTTAATCATTTTTATTATTCTTTTTCTTGAATTCGGATTCTCCAGGACTCTTTGGTACCACAGACTTTCCAGCGAAGTAGAAGGTTTCCTAATATGCCAAGAGAGAGGCAATTGACCAAGTTATAAAGTTTTGAAATTCATCATCTTAAGCCGATCACCGACAACCGCTTCTTCGAGTCGTCTGTTGGTTGGCCGATTACTGAAAGAGTCTTTATGAACAGATAAATATTGGCCAATGGATTGATTTCCTGCAAAAACAATACTAATAAAAACTTTTGTCTGCAAACGGCGTCTGTTTTTTGTAGCCAAAAAATATTTATCTTTAGTCGGAAGTTCTGTGGCGTCCGAAAGATTAGTATCTACGTTGAATGATGTTGTTTCCGATAAGAGGTGTCGACTGACGGATCAACACATTGCTGAAAGAGTCGTTATGAGCAGATTATATGATAAATATTGGCCAATGAATTAATTTCTTGTTGAATAAAAAATTTTTGTCTATAATACTTACTTATTGGAATAATTACTCATTTATTATGATTACAAATTGTATTAATTATTTATTTATAATCATTACTTATTACATTAATTAATAATTGTATTAATACTTACTTATTGTATATTATTAATAAAAAATTCTCTCCACAACCGTTGCTTTTAAAAAAAACCGAAAGTCGGTCTTTTTCAAAAACCGGCTATTTTGAACTGTTTTAACCGCCAGGTTAAACCGGTGGTAAAAAAAACGGTTCAACCGAAAACCGTTTTTTTTTTTTTGCAATAACCGCCATCCCCAGTAAAATGTATTGATAGATTGCAAAATATGAAAATGGGTGAAAAAAATATAAAATTTTCGTAACGCAACTTTGCTGTGTGGAGAGTCTTTAAAATTTCTTGTTGATACAGGTGCATTAGTGAAGAAGACTGGATTAAAAAGCTATGAAATTGTAGGCAAATATCACTTCGAATTGCTTCCATAAATTTACATAGTTATAGGTGCCATAAAATTTCTTCGGATGGTTCAGCTGCAGGTGAAATCAAAGTTGATGAAAACAGCTGAATTTTTTTTTCTATTCATAGTAAACATAATTGACGCAGAAAATCTTTTCATCTCAAACTGAATAAATTCTTTTGGTAATAAATTCGTAGGCCCTTAATATAGGCAGAAAATCTTTCCTTCTCGAAATGAATAAATACTTTCGGTTATAAATATTTATTTAAATATGACGAATATGAATATTTCGGTTATAAGGTGAGAAGTGTACAAAATACTTGCCCGTTTATTTATGATATTGAAGCCCAAAATGACGAGGGAGGCGAAAAATGTGCTACGTCACGTGCTTTATTTACGTTTGCTACGTCGTTGGTAACAGTATAATAATTCTCAAACATATGCTGGGCAATATTCGCTTCCAAATCAAGAATATCCATTGTTCAAGTCAGTTTAGATAAATCATATATTTGAAGCAACATGCCCTAATCTGACTTTTGCGTATTTACCCAAAATCAACCAGGTAATCCCATTCAAAGGCATATTTATAAAGCTATGTGTCATAAAAGTGTCGCAAAATAAAATACATTTTTAGCAGCTATCAACAAATAGCATAGAGCAACAAATATATGACGAAGATTTATTAGAAGTCAACCAGAACATACGTAGATAAAGAAAAAGTGGATGGGCATTCCAAGATGACCGAGGCCAGGTGCACACATCCGATATGTGTCGCACAAACCATTCGCAATAAAATGTGGAAGAAGCGATTAGCATTGATAACAGTTGGGCAGTTCACACATTCCTCCCGCGAAGCAGAAGTGTCGGAAAAGTTATTAGCAACACTTTTGCTCAGCATTTCCCACAGAAGACTGAGAGAAATCAGATTTAAGTAATGGCTACCCATTGAATCACACCCTTATTTTGTTTATAGAGAATTCAAGATTTTGCTTTTTTCTCCACAGAATCTCTCACTGAATGATAATCTTCCCAGGGTAGGAAGCGTGAGTCGCTGTGCACGCGTCAAACTCCTTCTTTTATTATTTAGCTCGTATTTTTTAAAACATAAAACATGTGAAACTAATCAGGAATTTAGAAGTCAAAATATTCTTCGTTTCAAGCTTTAAAAAGTTGCCACTATTTTATTTCTAACCGAAAATTATTTTTATTTCTAATAACATTTAATCACGAAAGAAAACGAATATGATAAAACACGAACATGCTGCCAGTCATCGGTTAGAGGAAACATTGTGTCCAAAACGCTTTTTAACTGGCATGCATAATTTAAAAAGTGATATCTGTTACCTTTCCATATAGTATGATGTTTACAAAGATAAGTTTGGTATTCAGCATATTTGATTTGTTAGATTGAAATCGCTTTTTAACTCTCTGAACCCGGATAGAATGAGAATTCCAGTACCTCAAAAACTGAAGTAAATTTTCGTTCACGAAAACAGAACAGAAATTCCAGGAGGACGACACCCAAGTTTGGTCGATCAATTGTCAACAAAGAAAGGAACCACTTTCTCCCTTAAAATTCATTCAGGCTCCCGAAACTGCCTGAGTCCGACCTCTATCGAATGGGGCGGTTTGAAGTCAGATAGGGCTCATAGAGTTCAAGTCACCTAGAAATATTTAGGGATCGACCTCTTCATTTTAAACCATAGTCAGATGAAAAGAACGACATCTGAATCTCCACTCTACTCTCCGAACTCCAACACTACACCAATATGAAGATATTATGTATCGAAATGTTTGCATCTTTTAAATACATGATATGTTTTATTTTGCCTTTCTACAACATTTTAGATTTTTATGCTATTTGATTTTCCGTGTTCTTATGTATTCGACCAGTTTTTTGGCGACGTGTTTGATTTATTTTTATCTTAAGTGTTGCATTTTTTTCATTTTTTTTAATCTCAAGTGTGTATTTACGTTTTTAAACTTTTAAACTCCTGGTGTGTTTTTATTAGACTCGGTGATTGCGTGTTTTGACTTTTTGACCCTTGCTTTTTGGAAATGAACTTTAATTTTTTAAAAAAAATACGGCTTTTGATGTCATAGTGTGTCTTAAAGTTTTGTGATGATGTGTTTTCGTTTTTAATTACATATACGTTTGCATAAGTTTTATGATTTTATGTATTCTCTGTGTTCTACTTTTTCCTTTCTAAGGCATATTCTTTTTTATTTTTTATTTACTCATTGTGACTTTTGTTCTTTGTGTGTTTGTCAGCACTCTGTAAACGGAGTTTTCTCTGTAGTGTGCTTTTCTTTAAATAAATAAATTATTCCCACAGATTTAAAGTATATGAGGCCACCATATACGGTGAATCGTTGATTAAACCAGATCTCGTCCCTGCGACCCTCCGGTCTAGAAATCGAGACACTGCCATCCGATCACCGAGGCCCCCTTCCTTGCAACAAAAGTGTCTCCGAAAGGGTATTAAAGAATCTATGCCGGTGAAGCTTGAGTAGATGTTGGTCTTACTGTCATTAAAATTTGGCTTTGAATTCTATTTTTGTTGAATAGAACGACCTCAAAAATTAAAACATTGCTCTTTCTGTCTGTAAGAATGGCTTATGAGATATAAAAATCATAAATTCAAAGATAAAAAAAGTTGACTGAAATTATCATAGATTATTGACCAGTAGGTAGCATTGACTTTCCCGTTTTCCAAATAAAATACTTTCTAGAGAAATATTCGTGACATAACACCACGTACACATCAACGTGCTTAGAGCTTTTAAGACTCTATAAGCGGTTCAGATATTCATGACATAACACCACGTACACGTTCCCATGCCTAGGGTCTTTATAACTCTGTATAAGCGGTTCAAATATTCGTGACAGAAGGATTGTGAGTTATCTCGATTACACCGAAGATCTGCCTCATCTGTATGGTTGGTGTGCATTAAATCATTATCTAATTTTCCTCATACTGGTGTTCTTTGTAGACTGTAGGAATGTGGGATTCAGTGGGCAGGATGATAGAATTGCTTGTTCGAGACGTCATTCCACCCAAACTCCGCCGCCTACGCCAGCCTGGTGAACGTTGAATCCATCGGTCTAACCTTCTGCCTGTGAAGTGTAGTGGAAGTTTGGACAGAGAGTGACGGCTCAGGTGTCGCTCTCATCATCTGACCGCGATTCAAAATGACAGGGTCCTTCTCAAAATAGCCTTAGTGTAACTTCAAAGTGAGACGTTAATTTCATCAATAAATAGGTATTTGAATATAGTTGAGACGTTAATTTCGTCAATAAATCGTAATTTGACTATAGTTCGCAATCGCTATTCAGAGATTTTCCAGTGCTCCATGTTTATCTCGATTACATGGAAGATCTGCCTCATTCATATGGTTGGAGTAACTTAAATCACTAGAGATCTGATTTTCCTCATACTGATGTTCTTGTAAACTGTAAGAATATGGAACGCAGTGGGTATGATGATAGAATTGCTTTTCGAGACGTCATTCCACCCAAACTCCGCCGCCTACGCCAGCCTGGTGAACGTTGAATCCGTCGGTCTAACATTCTGACTGTGAAGTGTAGTGGAAGTTTGGAGAGAGAGTGGACGGCTCAGGTGTCGATCGCGTCATCTGTCCACAATTCAAAATGAAGAGAACCGTCTTAAAATAGCCTAAATATAGCTTTAAATTGAGACGTTAAATTTGTTCAATAAATCGGTATTTGAATATAGTTCGCAATCGCTATTCAGAGATTTTCCAATAGCCTATGTTTATCTGGATTACACTGAAGATCCACCCATTCGTATAGTTGGCGTACATTAAATCACTAGAGATCTAATTTTCCTCATACTGGTGTGCTTTGTAGACTGAACAGAATTAAGATGTATTCTCGTTATCTGAATATGGGACCCAATGGCCTAATAATAGAGTTGCTTATTCGAGACCCTATTCAATTCAAACTCCACTGCATTTGCGAGTCTGGTGAATGTTGAATCTGTCGGTCTCAAACATTCTACCTATGATGTGTTGTGGAAGTTTTGAGGGAGGGTGACAGTTGAGGCGTCATTCTCGTCATCTGACTACAATTCAAAGTGACAAGATCCGCCCCAAAATGGCCTCAAAACGAGACGTTAATTTCATCAATAAATCGGTATTTGACTATAGTTCGAATCGAAATTCGGAGATTTTCCATTAGTCCATGGGACATTTTGAAAATGAAATGCTATTCTGAATTTTTATTTATTTTAATATGGTTATTAATACTCCGTAGAGGTTACGTTGTGGAAACAAAATGTTTTAATATATCGATACAATTATCGCCATTTATAAACTGATGGGAAAAATTCGTCAAAACACGGCATGTCATCTAACAGCTTCAAGACATCAATTGAGACTTATATAAACAAGAGCCTCCAAAAACTCATATCACAAGACAAAGTTTTGAATTTTTAGTCAACGAAGCATAAATATTAGCGGTATGTGCTGATGATTAAGAACATCATATACTCGAATCTACACTTTTTTCCTTAAAGCTGGTCATAAAGCTCAGTCGAATGTGCATTAGTAATCAGCTTCTTGTGAATGAACAGCTGCAATGAGGAAACACGGAAGGTATAGAATTTAGGACTGTCTTACGATAACTTTATCTGAAGATTTTTATCGCAGTGAAGCAGTATGCCTATATTTGAGATAAGAACTTGAAGTTCTAATTTCAAATAAGGTTTAAAATTTCGAATGAAAGTCTTTTTCACTTTCAAATTCATGGAGAGATAAATATAAAAATCTCCATTTCATTTCTACAAACAATACATAAGAAACTTCCTTGACTAGAAAAACATCTGTAGATATTAATACAGGGTTTCCGGGAATTTATTGGACATTTTTCAAAAATTAATTTAAAAAACTAATAATGTTTCAACTTTGAATTTTTTTAATGAGAGTGCATTTTGAAAAGTTTTTCAGATAAGTAACACGCCGTTTCGGTGGTCCAGGGGGTCGTAAATTACTAAAAATCAAAAAATTGTTTAGAGCCATTATCTGCAAAAATATTGAAACTGGAAGAAAAACAAAAGATGTATTTGTAGGGAATTTTACACTCTTTAATTTGTTAATTCACACGTAGTGTGAAAACTCAAGAGTTTTCGTGATATTCAAGAAGCTCTAAAAAAAGAAACTAGAAAACGCGTATCGGCTTCTGCTGATTGGTATCCAATGCGAATGGAAATTTGTCACCGATGAGTGACACTGAACTATCTAATTAGATGACCCCTTCTCTGATATCTCTTAACTACAGTAGAGAAGGAGTCATCTAATCATCTAATAAGTTTATCTAAATAAGCATTTGACATTTGAATTCAGAGATTCCTTCAATAATCAGTTGTGAAATAGCTCTCTTTCATTTGCATCTTCATTATTTTAATATAAGAAAGAAATAACGAAACCAATGTTCAGCCAACAAAAATTATTTGAATTTCAACACACTGATTTTAATTGGAAATACGGATTATTTCTAGCTGAAATTTCAAAGCAAAGTGATGGTAAGTGCGTATATTATATTAAAATTCAATAATTCAAATAATCTGGAATGATAAAATTCTTAAGTTATATCTTCTAGTTGCGTTTTGAAACCCGATTCCACTGAAGATCCGCCGTGTATTGGACCTGTTGCACGCTAAATCTGACGTCATGGGTCAAATGTCCTCCAGCTGATGACATGCGGAAATTAGGAATGGGAGGGACAGCTCAGGTGTCGTCCTCGTAATTTGACCACGGCTGAAAGTTACGAGGTCCATCACAAAATAGTCCTCGTGTTACCTCAAAATGGGATATTAATACAACCAATATAAATCTGGTTGTGTTGCGGGTTTTAGTTTAGGTATATTAACGTCCCCTTTTGAAGTTACACGGGGACTATTTGGAGATGGGCCTCATAATTTTAAATAGCGACCAGCTGAAGAAGACGACACCTGAGCTGGCACCCCCTTAACTCAAGCTTCCGTACCACACCAGTGGGAGAACGTTTGGCTACTGCATGTGATTTAGCAAGCAACAGGCCCACAAACATAGGTGGATCTTTGCTGGAATCGGGTTTCGAACCTGTAACCCTCCGGCCCTGAAGCTTACCACTATACCACCTAGGCCCTAAGGTTTGTTTCGGGAATGTGGCGGAAGTTACAATTTCTTTAACAAAAAGTCTCGGATGGAAACAAAACAATAGGCAAGATCCAATTCCATCAATGAACCACCGTGTGTTCGGACTTTCTGCTGCTTACTTTAAATTTGTCAATGTCAAACCTTTTTCCACTTTTGTGGTGTGGAAACTTGGAGGGAGTGCCAGTTCTGATGTCACTCTCGTCATCTGACCACAGCTCAGTATTACAAGGTCAGTCCTAAAATGGCTCTTGTGTAGCTGCAAAACGGGATATCATCTTAAATAAATAGTTTGATATCAGTTTCCAAAGAATGCTCAAGTAAGAAACTTGCATCTGCCTGTTATACAAACTTTGCGACCAAACAGCAAAAGAAAGAAATATTGATAAAAGATATAGAGATGATAGAACGAACTGACGCGCATATGCAGATAGCATTTAGCCTTGAGCAAGATCATGTACATGTCACATGTCTAGCATGCAGACTTCGCCTTAACCGAAGCCATGCGGATGACAAGAGAGCCCGCTTCGTAGCAGTCCACCCAATATAGAGACAACCAAGGACCTACACATTACTAAAAGGACGGACAGTCCTAGGTACATCAAGTATCCCAATTAAACAGCAATTTAAATTACAATTGTCCTAAAGTAACGTATAGAATTTAACAAAATGGCTAACATAACTAGAGAAATTAACAAATAAAATAAAATACAAACTATATTTCTCTTACTAAAATTAATTTAGGAACCAAAGAAAAATAATATTACATATAACTATCTAAACAAAGAAATTTGCATGAATAAATTAAGGTAAAACATTCAAAAGAATTAATCTGAATCAAAGAATTTTAAACTAAAGAGCAATAAAATAAAAACAAATATATACAGGAAAAAAAGTACTATATAAGAACATGTACATAAATCAATATATGAAGTCTCGAAATAAAATAGTACTTTTTGTAGCCAATATATACGTACTCTTTTAATGCTATTATAACATTACATGCACGCCAACATGTGATGTTGTTTTCCCCTCGTATACCTTTTCTGAATACAAACAAAGTTTCGTTTGTAAAAGAATTTTTGTAGCTAAATTCTTCCTTGGATATTTTTTCTAAGTTAAAGATAACTTAGAACATGGAGGGTTGTACGAAAAGAAAATCGGAAACATCTATTTTCAATTTAAATAATTTGCTCAGTTATGAAATTAGAAACCAACTCCAAAATAGACATTTTGAAAAATGGTTGTTTTAGCAAAACATTACATAAAAATTCTCATATTGCGTTTCCCCCAAAAGTGAATTATTTCATTATACGTATTCACTTATGAAAAGGACTGCAGTTGGCTTAATTTTTCCCGGCAAACTTCATAAACTCAGGTAAAACTTTCAATAGTGGACCCGAAATCCATAAAATAGAGGTTGGTTCCCTATTGCAAAACTGCATTTTTTGCATTTACAAATTCACGCCAAACCATTCACTAACACAAAACGTGATATGAAATATTTATATTAGATAATAGACAGAAAAACTCAAAATTTTAACCAAGTGTAACAGCTATTAATAATTTCTATACATTATACACAGTTTAAATGCCGTAAATCAAGCATTACTTAACATTAGCTCATACTTCCCTAAGGAGGTCCATGACATGATAAAGAACATTTTACAGATGCGAACTACAGCGAATTTATATCTTATTGCAGTGATTGTAGAAAGAGAAAAGAGAAATAATTAAAACTTTTAGTTTGTGTGAAGTTCTCAATGGAATTCGCAGTCTTCGCGAGTGAGTGACAAGATCAAGGCAAACAAGGCCACAACTTTGATTGATGAAAAAATATCCAATGATTGTTCATTAAAAGTTCTACGAGGAATTGTTTTAATTACTTTCCAATATTGTGTTTTAACAAATGCTTTGAGAATGGGGGAAATTGAATTGTGACGAAATGAAACATTTAATAATGGCATATAGAAGCGGTTAATCACATTTACGTATAAATAAATTCTTCTAAATTGTCTAGAGTAAAATAATATCAATCCTCATTTTTTTTTCAAATAACTACACCACGCTTTCATTCAGTCAAAAAATATTCATAATTATCGGAGTACCCGGTGTAACTCGGCCTTTTTCTTATCAAAGCTTTGTAGGAGACATCAGGAGGTGAGTGAAAAATCGATTACAAAATTCAGTCTTTTTTTTATCAAAACTTTGTGAGAGACATCAGCACATCAGGAGGTGAGTGAAAAATTGATTACGAAATTCAGTCTTTACAAACAGGAAACAAGTCAAGTAAATAATAGTGCGTAAAAATAATTTTACATCTTGAATTGTTTTAAAATAGCACGGATAACTCTTTTTTAATTCTTTAATTTTTTTATTAAATTTTTGCTATTCTTCTATCAAAACCTAAGTTTTCAAAATAATTCATAAGTTATTCATTCACCTAGAATAGTGAATGACTTGTGCGACAAACGGTGGATAACACCGTAATTTCACCTAAAGAATACCATAAATCTTTTCGGTAGAACGCATAATGGTGCACTGAAAATAGTCGTAAAAACTGTTCATAACTGTTTCGAGAGAATTGTACTCAATAAATGATAACTTCACGACCGATCACAAAGAAACTTTATTTGAAGCATGAAAACAACTGTACACCCTTGCGGCATAATGTCTACAGGGGTAACAGTTCAAAATAATCTCCTTGTATATCGATTATGGAGGAATGATTGTGCGCGCCGTGTTATGGCGGACTCAGCCCGGACACATAGAAACTTTATTTGAAACATGGAAGAAGTAATGCACGCTTAAGGCATATTAATATTTACAAAGGGGCAACAGTTCAAAAGGGTCACATTGTATATCGAGGTATGATTGCACGTGCCGTGTGATGGTGAACTGAGCCCGGTCACATAGAAACGTTATTTGTGTTGGTGGTTATCGGTCGTGCCGTACAGTAAAACTTAGTGTTTGTGATTACTACTGTGCCGTATAGTAGTAGTTTTGTGGTCGTATGATATCAAGAATACGTATATAAAATCCATGCACTTTAACTCTATTTACTCTCTCCTCTTTGACTATGGAGGTGTGTGATGTATCAGTAGCATGTATGTAATGTCTTTAACAGTTCTTTTTAAGTTCTATCAAGAAGATAGAATTGGCAGCAATAAATGTTATTTATAAAATGAAAATAGACTCTGTCTTGATTCAGAGACTCTGTTTTTTAACAATTTCAAATATGGAAACAGCGATGCACCCTTGAAGCATAATGTTTACAGAAGTAACAGTTCAAAATGATAACCTTGCATGCCGAGGTAGGATTGTGTGCCCCGTTCGATGGTGAACTGAGCCCGGTAGCATTGAAACTTAATTTTAAACGTGGAAATAGCGATGTAAGCTTAAGGCGTAATATTTATAAAGGGACAATAGTTCAAAAGGGTCACTTCGTATATCGAGGTATGATTGTGTGCTCGTATGATGGTAGTCTAAGCCCGGTCACAAAGAAACTTAATTTGAAACACGAAAACAGCGATGCAGGCTTAAGGCATAATCTTATAAAGGGCGAACAGTTCAAAAGGTTCACCTTGCATATCGAGGTATGATTGTGCGTGCAGTGGGATGGTGGACTGACCCGATATAGGAGTGCGGTTTCAACAAATGTGCAAGCATCATGAAGACGAACAACTAACTCTATTTCTGTTATAATTAGGGTTAAAAACATCATTTCTTTAAAAATGGCCCCATAAAAACAAGCTTCATGTTTTACGAGCATTTTAGTTATCAGAATATGGGTTATAATTCTCAAACTTTAAATAAGTCTGCTTTTAAGTGAAGAGCATGTGACGTTATCGTTTTAGAGTGGGAATTTTTTCGAAAACTAGGGGTGGTAGAGGTATGGTTCCTTGAAAAAACTTCATCTTTTGAGATTGAGGAATCGTACAACGCTGAGTTTATGCTGTAATTACGGACTGCCCTGTATACTGTACAGCGACTCAGCGTCTGTATAAATGTATGTATTTTTGTTACAGCAGCACTTCGAAATGGCTGGTTTGATTTTGATAAAATTTGGTATACACATATTCCTCATTTTCCGACTAAAAATACTGCAAGGTTAAATCAACGGCCTCCCTCTTTTGGGTAAGGGGGAAGGGTGAATAGTTAAAATACGTATAACAAATGGATCAATTTACATAAAATTTGATTCGCATGTTTCGACCAGTCAGACTTCAAATATGGCGGTGTTAAATCTTCTTAAATTAATCCCTTAGGATGATAAATACCCCTAGGGCATGAAAGAATTTTTGTATAGTACAGGTGGGAGCAATTTTGATGAAACTTAGTAATCACGTTTCTCATTGTTGAACTAAAAATACTATAATCATAAATGAGCCCTAACTTCTGGGTAAGGTGGAGACTTGTCAATCCCTGACTTCGTCAAGTCTTTCATGAGAAAAAGACTGGGCATTCACACAACGGCGGGTACTCTGATAGTTAACTAGAAATAATGTTCTAAGTTCGGGTGTCGTGATTTTTTATCCAGAAAAGAGTCTTCTGGTGTAAAGAACTGATTTTGAATCGCTGGAGAAATGCTTTCTCTGCAACTTTTTAAAGTTATATCGTTGCATCTACAGTCAGAGATAAATCAAGTTGACTCTAAGTTGAAAATCACGAGAGATCTTATCACAGATGAATGACGCAATACGTGTTTCCACAGTTGTTAAGACAATCGGAAAGTCTTCATGAACTCCATCATAGTTTCAATAGTAGAATAAAGATGTGACTAAAAAGTTTGAGGAAACAATATGAATATTGTGAATTTCAACAATAAAAATAATTCTTACAAGTTATATTTAAAGAAGTCAAGTTTATTTTTGAAAAAAATTGATGAAATTGGACATAAAGATGCAAGACTATAGAACTAGTATCATTGGAGAAAAAAACTGATTTTTTAAAAAAATTTAAGAGGTTGAAAAATCGTCTTTCGCAATAGTTTATTTCGAAGTTATCACTAAAAACATTTCATACACCAAAAAGTTTTCTCCACTTTAACCAGTTATTATCCACAATAACCGGTTAAATTGGTAAATTGTTATCCACTTTAACTGGTTATTATCCACATTGACGGTAACATATATAGTATATATACTGAAAAGTTTTGCTAATTTTGATAGAAAACGACTCTGAAGCTAAGCGACATTCACTATCTTCTGTAAAAAATGCTAGAAAGAAAAAACCCGAATGAATAAAGATAACGAAAATTGATAAAGCAGAACCAGATGAGAGTATAAGCTATAAATATGGTGAATTTTAAGGTTCCCAGCATATTATTTGTAAAAAAAATTATTTAAAGTTTTAACTAAGAATCATTATTCTCAAGAAGAATCCTACAGGATATAATGTTACTTGTTATTGTCCATTAGCGTATCTACAGATAGATATTCTGTAATACCTCCCTCCATTTGTGACATTTTTTTCATTTATCTGACCTAAACTTTCATTAGTCAGTACGAAAATTACCCATTCAACAACCATTCTCTATTGCTCATATTAGCTTGTAGTGCAGGATAAACCTTGCTTATCAGTTCCTCTGTGCTATGAACAATTTTGAAAAATTCCCCTTTCAATTTAATTCACTGTTTGAATCTCTTTTAAACCGATCTTCATAAATTTTCGAAAGATTAGTCCTGATTCAGTGTCGTTGAACAGTTAAACTCTCATATTCGTAGTGAGTTTAATTTTTTTGACATGCTCCCATAGCGGAGGCTTCTTTAAACATGCATTTAGTTCATCCACCGGTGCCCCCTAGTTATTACAGGTTCAATCTGTCTAATTTCATAAGGCTGCTATATACATTCTAAAAGTAGTACTATTAATCCTATCCTAAACCTATTATTTTCCACTTATAGTTGAATTTAACGGCTGAGAAGCGAGTGAAATTAGGTCTGCCATCAGCTGGCACACTACGCCGCAAAGGGTCAAATAACGTGCGTGATTATGGCAGGGCCCCCTGTCCAGGATGCTATGCGCACCCCCGTCGGGGCAAATTTTTGTACCCCGTTCACACAACTGGCTATTCAACTAGTAGATAAATATAAAGATCTGGCGAAAATTTGAGAAGGTCAGTCATTACGCCCCTCCCCTTGTGCAGCAGGTCCTGCCCCCTTGTCGAGGAGACCGTGCATCCCCGTCAGGTGGACTCTAGCGCCACTCCTGGTCGTTAATATAATTAAACTGCACTTAACATATTTTCAAATGATAGTTTTTTAATTTTTAAATTATGAACGTTGGATTACCATTATTGCTCATCTGTAGGCAAATTCTATGACGATGTAATAGGAATGTGGAAACTGCCGCGATCGATCTTTTATAATCTAGTTTGAACTAGATCGACTTTCTTCTTCAGATAGTCTATAACTATGGAAGGTGTATAAAGAACTAAGAAATGAGTTGCTTCAGAAAAGAAACGCTTAGTTTATTATGTGTGAGAACAATGCTCAGACACTTGAATAAAACATGCCAGCAGGAGCTGCCAGACTCAGCGCTCTGAAATCAATCGATTAATCAACCCGAATGTTGTTAAATCATATAGATGCGACATCGAAACAACTTACGACACAATAAATTCTTTCGAGAACCGTTTCATTATGCCAAGTGAGTTGATTATATTCAAGTAGCCGCACATTTTGCTAAGTTATTATACTCTTAAAGCCTGTGACAATCGTGTTGCTGATTATTTTGTTTAGGTTGGAGAGAGATGTGATTCTGTTCAAGCAAACTTCGAGCAAGCTTCGTAAAATGCCTCGCTTTTTGTCCTGATTTCTGTTTCCCGTGAATAACTTCAGAAAAAGTCGCATAGTTCCGGGATTATTTCATTAATATTTACTAAGAAAACAAATGTCAAATTTTAAAAGCGTAATCTTTGGAATTTTACCTTAGTTATGAGTAGAAATGTAAAGGTATCATTTACTTTTAAATAGTCTTAAATATTTTAAGCTATAAAAATTCGAAAAAAATATTTCCTTATTTTAATATGTTCGTTAAGTGAATAATGTAATTAAAATCTGATCAAACAATTGTTATGCTCTAGAATTGTCTGAAAATAAATGTTTGAAGCTACATATGATGATTGAGCGAGAATCACTTTCTTTTGCAAGGGCCTCATTCTCCATACCTCTATTGCATAAAAACATTAGCCAGAATCTCTGAATATATTTGCCCAATGAAACGTTCTTTTTTTTAATTATGAAATGAAATTTACGGAAGTTAAAGTAGAAAATAAGGATTTTGGTAACAAACATTTGCCATCCGTATGCAAGATTTTGAAAGCGGAAGAAAATCTCTTTTAAAATGTAAGGTTTTGAAAAACTTGCTTTTAGTTTCTAGGATTTTTTTACCCAGATTTTCATTATCTTCGAAATGCACGATTTTTTTATATTGTTCTTGATTCGTAAGAGATTATATATTCTAGTTCTAATGACGTTTTTTCGCAGAATCCTCTAAATCTAAAACCCCCTGATGCTAGGCCAAGTGAGAAATGATAGTGCCATCATCACGAAAATAAAACCCAACAACGAGAAATGTTAAGTCAACAGCTATAAAACTCTTACAACAGCAATAAATTCCCACAACACTTCTAACCCCAAACAGAAAATAGTAATCCAACTCAGAACTCCTAGCTACCAATTCACTTAGAGAATAAGGCAATAAATGCAGCAAATGGTTTCAACTGTGCAATAATTAATTAAAAATTAATTGCCCAGACGTAAAACTCCAATTATTGGAGATTTTCTACTTTTTCTGTATAAAATAATGCTTTACTTTTAATCATTATTTATATGTAACACTTATGAATAAGCTTAAATACAATAAAACCTGTACTAAACGGAATCTAAAGGGACTATAAAAATTTTCCGTTTTAGACAGGATTCCGTTTCATACAGGGCTGATTAGTATATGAGGATTTAAAATCTATCTAATAATTATTTAAATTAAATCTATTGTAATAAAAAAGATATTCTAAGTTTAACAAAATACCATAAATATTACGATAATTACGTTTTAATAAGTGTCATATTTTAAAATTAAGCTTTAGTTAAATTTTAAAATTACACAATAACAATAAAAATTATGAAACACATAAAACTTAGATGTTTATATGCATTTTATTTTAATAATATTGCTTTTGGACACTAAATAGAAATAAATATCATAGTCATTACTTACTCTAAACAATTGATTATCCTTACTCAAAATCTACAAATTTAAGGAAAATAAGTTTATTGGCTAAATCTACATTTTAAAATAATCCAGCATTTTTTTATGTGCATATCTTTTTATGAATTATTCTTCGCTCCGCTAATATTCTCGTATTCTTCAAAAGTTCAAGTATTTCAGCATCTCCCTGACTCATGGCAAACTTTTCAAGTCCAGGTACTGTATCTATAAAGGATCCATATGATTTAATGGAGAGTTGTTCTTTATCGGAAATGCTTTCATTTATATTACATTCATCATCATCACTGCTATCTTTTTTCGTATGCCTTTGAATTATAGCATTCACATTATCAATAGGAACCTCTGTTAAAATATCATCGTCGATTGATATGAATTCTTTTGCACTCATATCCGAAACTTTACTCTTGTTCAACAAAATCTGCAGATTACTTGCATCTATATCTTCGGCTGATGAATAATTTTCGATGCAAACATTTTCAGGTAAATTCGCCTCATTTTTTTCCGTTAGAACAGGTTTTCTAACAATGAAATGTTGTGAATTGTTCTTTGAAATTCTGTCCGTTTCCGCGTTAGGCAGGTTCCGTTTTATGGAGGGAATGTAATTTAGATCTTTCTATATTTTTCGACGGGACCAAATATTTTTTCCGCTTAAGACAGGATTTCGTTTCTTACAGTGTCCGTTTTAAACAGGTTTTACGGTACTTTGAATATAAAGCAAATAACTTTTTATATTCAATGTTATAACAGCGTAGGTTGCCAAATAGTATGGAATGAATGAGACACGATTTCTACATTGTCTGAGGCAAGGGAGTTAAGCAATATTAGATGAGGAAATCACATCGTTTGCTATTCTTTATGCAATTAAATCTGGCAACTCTACAAGACCTTAATTAAATGTGGACTTTATTTCCTTAAACACATATTGAAACAATTTTGGCTGATCCAACAGAGCAACAAATAATGTAAAAAGAAAACATTTATAATAATAATTAATGCAATCTTTGTCTCTAAAAGCAAATTATTTTGCCTAATTCATATAACAGTCAATAGCATTCTGGGTCAAGAAAATTCGAGAAAAAAAATAAAATTTTAGCTGAAATGCTCTGGTATACTAGATGAATATCTGATATTTAGTAATGATCTCTTTTGCTCACTATCTCTTAACAAAATACATGACTCTTAAATATTTCCGAACCAGAATAATGATGTCTGTTAAGTGAATGTTATCAAAACTGGAGCTTTATTTCTTCTGGTTTAAGTAGCTTAACGGTTTGTGCCAACTAATGAGGAATAAATAAGTTAACAAGGCCTGACCATTCATAACGACGATCAGCTATCGGGTTATTTAATAAAAATTACTGTCTTCTTTTAACGAGTAGTTTCATTTTAACTTTAATTTATAAATTTTCTACTTAAGATCTCAGTATTTGAGAGTTGTTCATTGAAATCAAGAAAGTTTTCTTACCAATGTCGTATCCGAAAAGAACACCGCCTACTGAAGCGACTATAGCAGCGAAGGTGACATACATTGACTGGCATTTTTTCTTCTCATATACGTCTGTTTCAACCTGGGCTGAAAAAAAGACAAAAATTAAATCAAATAATTCCTTAGATTCATAACAATATTTCTATAAATTATTCATGTACGTTATAATTCATTACATATAAAGTTTTGCTATAATGTATTCAAGTGTACTGAAACATTTGTAGTCATCAGAATTAAAATTTAGAATCTTTAGGGGTCCTTATGGCCAAGTGGTAGAGTCTCGGGCCCAGCCAAGATCTCTTCGTATGTAGACGGCTTTTCGTTGGTGTGGCGTGGAAGTTTGGAAAGACTGTGCCAGCCCAAGTGTCGCCCTCTCGAACGAACTTGTGTGAAAATTATGTTATCTACTCCTAAATAATCTTCGTGTAGAATAACATCAAAATGAGGCGTTAAGATAAGTATAAAAGTTTTATTTATAATATCTTGTTTAAGTATCACTTGCTCAATATATAAATAACTAAAATATAATTACAATGATTAAAAATAATTGTACGCTTAACAACAGTCTAAATGTTCAAAAATTATCGATCATCGCATAAAATGATAAACATATTAGATATAATAAACTAGATATAGTATCAAAAATAATAGAAATTAGATAAAATATAATATACTAATGAATTTAGTTACCTGCCATTATTCTGCTTGCTCTCAATGAATAAATTAGGTTTTGATTCAATGATTCTGAATTCCTATTGCTGGAGTCTTTAAAATTTATTTTCAGAAAGGAAATGTGAATTGCACATTTTCAGTCTGCTTCCTCTTTGAGCATGCTTTTGTTGCTGATATTGTTATAAAAAGAACGCATGAGATGAAAAAGCAAGAAAAAAAATTCGGAAGAGATAAATGGGTGAGAAAGTTTTATGAGTGTCTTATCTTAAGTGTCATACAAAAAAAGATATAGGGAAGAAATTCGTGTCATTATATAATGAAATTTCATGAACATGTATAGAACACTCACAAGCAATCTTTTTTCTATATGACACTTTTAAAGCTCAGAAACTTTTACAAAACTAAACGGGTAATCTGGCGTTTCAATCAAATTTTGAAATAAATATGACCTCTATTTTTATGATGTTCTTTGGAAGTACAGTTAAACAGAGAGAAAATTTGTCCACTTAGATATCTGAGAAATTTCTTTTAAATGCGTAACACTGAAGTCTATGATAATGCAACGACCTTTCTTCCGCAGTTATATATCAATTTAAATTACAATGAAAAATTTCTTCATTAGATGAAACGAAAAATTAAATATAAACTGGAAATTAATTCGCAACATTATATTTAAAAATAGTGAGGGAAATATATATTTTATATGTAAAAGCGAAACGGACAAATTTTAAACGTTTAGAATTTGTGATAAATAGTTAGGAATATTGTTAGCATTCATGGAACGGCACAGAATTCCAATTGATGTTTTGATTTTGTGCACAATATCAATTTGCGGAATTTGCACACACATTATAGGTTAATCGAAATCTGCAGAGGATGTTCATACATTTTTTGAACGTTTTTAATGACATATATAAGCAATCCTTTAGTTTAAAACAGTTTTATTTTATGAGTAATTATTTACTCGGGCATTAAATTGTCATACGATATTGTAAAATGGCGTTAGCAAACAAACAATGGATAGAAAACTATGTTTTTCGTTTATTCTAAGGAGAAATATTCCCATTCTGTTAATCAAGAACACAGCAAAAGCCATAGAATCAGTATGTCTAAAGGCAAAATAAGTAAAATTTTTTTAAATAAGTATGCTTGATGATGTTAAAGTGAAAAAAGTAAGTTTTGAAAAATAAGCATGCTTGATGATGTTAAAGTGAAAAAGAAAGTTTTGCAAAAGAAGTATGCTTGATGATGTTAAAGAAAAAAGAGTAAAAATTTGCAATCTACTGAAAAAAGAATTCCAAAAAGGTTTCTTAAAAAAGAATTGAACTTCTGCATATATTTCTAAGGTAAGATCCTTAATTCTAATTCTAAAATAAAAATTAATAATAAGATAAGATTAGTGGTGCAGTCGCAAAATAAGTAGTGCCGGAACGCTCTAACCTGGATGACAAAAATCGCGCTGTTTTACTCACGTTTTCGTAATTTTTTCTTATTTATTACTCGTAAGAAAAAAGCGGTGCCGGAACGGCGTTCAAACTCCACTACAACCCGGGGTATAATCCTTAATTCATTTCAAAAAAGTCGGAAAGCCATTAAATTGCTCAGTTTCAAATGTAAATAAAATAATAAATCTGCATTTTAATTTTTTAAAAACCCCAAAAGTATAATGTTCATCGTTTTTCTCTTAGACATCTGGACAAATATCGACTCAATGTAGAATTCTTTACGAAAAGCATTTATCTGATGGAAAATTGAAAAATTTTGCAATGTCGATGAAATTTAGATACATTGCAGCGATTCTGATAAAAAAAAAACACATCTATTTATTACCTTAAAGGAGAAGGAGAAAATTTGGAAGTTTCGTTTAAAGAAAATTTTAAAAAATTGGCAAGAGATTTATAGTTATTGCCGGTTTTGTATATAATTGAAAATTAAAAATAAAAAGAGATGAAAAAATTTAAAGCTCAAATCCTCATATAATTAAAATAATATTTAATTGCAAATATTTAACGAAGAAATCCGTACTAAAATATTTTAAACAATGTAAAATGCATTCAAATACAGTTTTTTTGCGTAAAATTCTAAAAATCGGTATCTAAAAGGAAATATTATAATTAATTTATTTTAAGAGGTAACATTATATATTAATTTATTTCATTTTAGAAGACTTTCAAACGAAATCTACTCAATTATATTAAGGTTTTCTTTCTTTTTGTTACAGGACAGAAATTTATCAGCACTGGTATTCTTAATCGATTGAATAACGGTTAAATTTCATCAGCGCGTTTGATAAACGAAAAATGATAAGAAAAACTGAAGTATTTTACACACCGAAACCATGTATTTTACGAGAACGTTCTTTTCACCCCTTACATGTTGAGATTTCTCTACGTATTAATAAGTAAGGTTCGTTACGTTCAAATTTTTGTGCCAGAAAAACCGAAAAATGGCTTTGTTTCAGAAATGAAAAAAAAAAAGCTGCTTTTGCCGAAATACATTCAATGTAAGATAAATGAGCGTATTCATCGATTAAATATTGTAAAAGTGAGTATTTTGATCATACTTGATCCATATAACGTAAAATATTATTCTCTCATCAATCGTCGAAAATAATAAAGGTCTGAAAAGCATGAAATATTCTTGCATTTTTCTACAAGGCACACACTGAATATTAATCTCTTAACAGTCATATTACACTCCGCAACACTGACTTTTTACCAATGATATTCCAGTGATTGTAGGGTAAATTCGTGATGCTGATTCCAAATCGGACATTCTTTTTTTCAGACTCTAGTTTTTGAGATAAAGTGAAAATCAAATTTCAATAGTAATATGTATGCAGTGTTCAAATCGCATTGGAGCTGTCTCATATATAAATCAATAATAAAATTAAATCAATGCATTGAATCAACTTAATCCTAAAGAGTAATCAATACATAAATCAGAATATAAATCTATACAGAAATCACCTGCAATCTGTGTCAAATGTAAGTTAAAGAATGAAATTCAAAATAATATTAATGAATGAAATAAATAAATTTCAAGAAATAAAATAGATTAATCAGAATGGTATGCTAAAAAATACATGATGATATTGCATTAAGTTTAATAAAATAAAAATTAAATAAGTTAGTTAAATTAATACATGGAAAAGCTTTTATATGATTTCCTATTAAGTATAATGGAAGATTCGTGTTGGAGTCTCTTGCAGTAATCTGCCACCATATGTGTGTGTCCCACCTCCCTTGATATGTTTGTTCCATTACTTTGGCATCCTGGTAGCCGAAGTCTTTTCTTTAAAGTGTTTTAATTTTTATTACTTTCTGTATTCTTGGCATACGTTCGGAACTAACAAATGATATTCTAGTTTTGGAGCTTAGTTTTGCAAGTGTTACCCTAAAGAAAGAAAATAAATAAATTTGATATTTTTTTAGACCTAAATAAAATTTTGCTATGCATATACAATGATCTTTTACATTTCATCAACAAAATAATGTGTGAAGATTTTGGTGTTGATTAGGAACTAAAAATTGCATATTGAAGTAATTTCACATATTTTTGACAACTGTGAAAGGAATCTGTGACAGGAAGTTATAGACCGATTTTGATAAAATAAAATTTATTACTCTTAAGAAGTCGAGTACTTAACAGCTAATTCTATAATAAAGAGATCAAGAGAAATTTTAAAATTTTAAAAAATAATAAAAAGCACTCTAGTTTCGACACTTTTTAGGACTTTAAAGGCCTATGCAGGAACGGAAGATATCAATCAATTTAAATAATTGTTTTCCTCAATTTATTTCTCAACCTTTCGAAAATTTTCTTTCTGTATAGTGACATAATATTTTAATTAATATTTAATTAATATTTAATTTTTTTCGGTCCACTCTACTGCAGATATGATTAAAATGTTGATAACATGTATTATTTCAAAAACTAGAGCCAATCTAGCAAAAGTAAAATTAGTTTTAAAATCAGCAGACTCAAGATACTCTAAAACCGTTAAAATTTCCTTGGTAAATGTCAAAAGTTTTTTTTTTTGTTCCCTAGTGTTATCTGTACCTTATGCCTTCAAGCACAGTTTTAAGAGGTCATATAAATATAAATCCTGTTTTTAATAAGCCCAAAATCTTACAACCAAAACTGCTATTCAAGAGGTCTTCAACAATATCAACGATGCTATTTTAATTAAAATTTTGATCATTGTTTTGGAATTATACTAATTCTACACTATATTTTTAGATACAGAGGTTATAATTTTTGGAAGAAATATTTGAAATGATCATTTGAGGGCTAAATCATGCAGTGAAACCTATGTATAACCATATTGGTCCCGGCAGAATTTCTATTTACTCAATGTATTTTCAACCTGTCTACAACGATAATCACTTTTTAGACCCGCCTGTCTATAACGATAATTTTACCTTTTCAAAAAATTGGTGCAGTAAAAGTTTTGAAAACGACACCTTATGGTCAAGAATGTCAGATAACTGAGAAATCGGGGAGAGATGACTGGAAACCGAGCCTGTTGCAGTAGTGGAATCCGTATGGGAGGGGTGTAATGATTGGAATGTGTACAGATATTTGTTGCCTCTACCCCCTGCTCGACACAAATCTGTTCATTCTCACTAAGCATTCCGGATTGACCATTTTGTTCCTTGAAATTCGATTTTGATTTGTTAACGCCGTGAATCTAGGATGCCGCGGCGTGAAACATTAGCATTTGAAGAAAAGCTACAAATAATTTCAGAAATCGATCAAGAATTAAAGCAAGTTGATGCTGCTAAAAAAATATGGGATTTTTCAGGTCTACGATAGCTACTTTTTTGAAAAGAAAATGCATTGAAGATGCTGTAGAAAAAAGTAAAGTATATAGCAAACGAAAACGATTTAAAGATGCCGCAAATGACAATGCTGACAAAGTTATCAAATAAAATTTTCATTTCGATGTCATTAAGGAAGGATTTAATATAAAATTTTATATTAGTATATAAAATTGTACGTTTTATATGTTTATAAAATACAATTTTATATAAGCGATTATTTGTAAGATGAATCAATAACCGCAATAAAATATGTTAGTATATTAATACAAGCACACGCACATGAACATTGAGTGCGCAAATCCTCAAACTGTCTATAACGATAACCTGTCTATAACAATATATTTTCTAGGTCCCTATATTACCATTATAGGCAGGTTTTACTGTATTTACAATGGTGACCATAAATTAAGAGACAAACACAAAATGCTAGTTTTCGTACAAAAGTAAACTGTGAGAAGCCAAAAGAAGATGACATAATTGCCAGGTATGAGGAACAGCTGTTACTGATTGAGTTATGAATACGCAAATATTTTTAACCATGTGGAGTTACGCGAGTCACCCAAGAGGATAAAATGTGTAGCGGGCTAATGTGAGAAAAAGATATTGTGTATTCATTATGCAGATGACTTGTGTTTTTCTCTTGATATAGCAAATGATATGAATCCAAGAACACATGTACACGATTTTACCTATGCTACCGATTTTGCTAATGAATTCGGAATTGCAAAAAGAGTTATCTGACAGTTGTGGTAAATATTTTATGCAATTGCAACAGTTACTAGATATTATAGTTTCTGATAGACTAGCCAAAACTACTGAAAATAAGGATCGTTAGATATAGATAACAGCCAAACAAAGGATCGGATAACTGCTGTCAAATTGGCACAAGGGATACAGACAAACAAGGGCACCAGAATATCACTCCAGACAATGAGCAGAAAATTACACCGTGGTAGTATGTTTACCCGTAAACCAGTTAGATGATCAGTTTTAACTCGTTTATGACCAGTTAGATGATCACATCTAACTGATTAACATCATTGAGCATTTCCAACTGTTCCGCATCCTATTGCTTATTTTATTCTTCTTTTAATATTAATGTATTTTATGTTTTGCATTTTATTCTATTACTTTTATATTCTACTGGCAGAGTAGAATAATATTTAATAAATAATAATGTTTATTACTATTAATTTAATGATGATGAAATGATTCAAAAATTAATATTACGAAAAGTTGTTTATCATATATCATAATATATAGTATTGCATTTAATTCTTGAAATGTTAGCAAATTTGGGGGCATCTTATTATTTTAAGAACCCAGGACACAGACCTTTCATGCTAATTGGTCCATTTGTTAAATATCTTTCAATGACTCACCTCCACCTAACATAGAAGAATGCGATATAGGACCCATTTCTCATTAATGTATTTTTGTTTTTTCAGAAATGTGGGAGTCATTTATCAACTAAAATTTCAACAACTGAAATGTCTAAATCAACTAATGAAACATGTTTGGTCAAAATTGTTCCAGCAGTTCTAATTAAACATTTCAACATGTGTTATCGGTAGTTATCATCCCAAAGGTTTGTTTAAAGAAGATTTAACTCATCCATATTTTCATTTCGACACGTTGAAACCTGCGAGTTAGCTTCATTTCGATCAGTCCATTTTTTGCGTGTATTTCGGAAACATTCATCTAACCTACACTGAAGGACTGGGTTAGGACTTATTTACCCCAAAAGTACTTCATATCGGTTAATGAGGGACATGCGTACCAAGTCAATCGTCCATTTGCCACATGTATTTAAACGACTTTGTCCCACCCTAACCTCAGAGATTAGGTTAGCATTTATTTACCCCTACAATATCTTTAGATGTCTAATTAAAAGTATATATACCAAAATTCATCAAAATCGTCGTAGCCATATCCCATAGCATGCCAATCGACCCAAGGTTTTGCATGTATTTTGAAAATTTTGCTCCTCCCTACTTTGAAGAATTGTATTAGCGTTTATTTACCCCTACAGTAATTTTAGTCAGCCTTTAAGGAAAATATGTGTCCAGTATCACCAAAACAATCCCAAGCGTATCAATTTTCATATCAATTCTATTTGTAGATGCATTTAAACGATTTTACCCCTCCCTACACTCAGGGATTGGGTTAGATTTAATTTACACATATAATATTTTTAATCGGTTTCTGAGAAACGTATGTATCGAATTTCATAAAAGTCGCCGTTTCTATATCCAACAGCATGTCAATCGTCCTGAGAATTTGCATCTATTTTGACGATTTGTCCCACCCTTCTGTGAGAAACTGGATTAGCGTTTGTTTACCCATACACTACTTTGTCAGCATAGAAGGACTATATGGGCGCAGTATCCTCAAAGTTGTCCTAGCTATATAAAATGTCATTTCAATCGGCCCATTTATTACATGTATTTAAAAGATTTTGCCCCACACAACCCTGACGGATTAGCGTTTATTTAATCTTATAATATTTTTACTTGTCTAATTAGAAGTATGTGTACCAAAATTCATCAAAATTACCCAATTTGCCAAAATCGTCAAACTTGTCAATCAGCCTATATGTTACATGTATTTTGGTGACTTTTCCCCACCCTACCCTGAAAGACTGGGTTAGGGCATATTTACCAGTACTTCAAGTCGGCTCGTGAGGAACCTCTGTGTATCAAGTTTCATCAAAATTAGTCGAGCGGTTCGGAAGTGATGTTTGAACAAACATATATACATATATACGTTGAGTTTTATATATATAGATTGTTTTACTTTGTTTTAATTCGAAATTAGTGCATATTGTATTCTTTGCATGCTTAATTTAGCGCCTACGTAAGGCGGCGCTATTAGTTTACTTCCACTGTATTCTATCCGCTTTAGAGGTGTAGTGGAGCCGGAACGCACCGGAACGACGTTCCGGCACTGTTTTTTCTTTACGAGAAATAAATAAGAAAAAAATTGTAAGATACCTCCTTAAAACAACGCGGTCTTTGTCTAATCCTTTTCCTCGAAAATATGATAGACGCATTCTTTTTGCTATGCTGTCAGCACCTGCACAGACAGACCGTAAACCTATACCTTTTTACTTTTCGCATGTCTTCGCCTTGTCGAGACACATTTATTTGTTCATTACTGCAATAAGCAATCTACCTCAATTCTTTCTCCTCTATGAATTGTAACCGCAGCCTATAAATTAGTAAGTGCTTCAAAGAAGCTGTACATTTTGTAAATAAGTTGGTTGAATATAGAACCCACTTAATATTTAGACACTGGTTTCATTATTCTGTACTTAAAACAACAACAAAGACCGGATAATCTTCAAAACAATTACGCATTCCAGCAATGTGTTCTAGAGTGGATTTCAAATTCGAGCACCAGCAAAATATCAGCAAAATCAACGCATCGCAATCGCAACGCTAACAAAACGAAGAGATAAGAAAGATGTCTTGAACTCGTCAACTGGACTGATCAGCAGTGGAGAAATAGTATACTGATTCAGGACAAAAGCAGATTTCGTTTATTGTCTGATTCAAAGTGCCAGTGTATTTGATTGAGTCCGGAATTGCCTACTCTTCCACCAACAACATGGAAATCGACCATTACAGAGGTGGTGGTGTTATGGTCTAGGCAAGTATAATATTGAAGTGGGTACGTATTACGCACCTCTACGTCTTGGAAAAGGGACCTCTGAATACTCAAACTTTTTGCTAGGATGTTATAGTGCCTCATGTCGCAATTTTCGTGCAATTGGAATTTTCCATCAACATGACTATCTTCTTGAAATTGAAGGGAAACATCTACAAGAATAACTTGCGTACTCATCCGACATTAACTGCATAAGAAACCAGCGGGAGTGGCCTCCCCAAAACTTTCTCGTCTCGTCCCTAACACGGGTGGGGAAAAAATACACCATACGCAAGGAACGAGTTCCATTTTCTAATACTGGTGGGGAAAAGACGCGAATCGTTCGCGCCTTTTTTTTTCCGTTGTAGAATGACGAAGAAACCGAATATGCTATTTGGACGAATTTTTTCAACCGTTTGAAACGAAAATTGGGCACGGATCTACAATTAATGTTACAGACCTCTTTCCAATTTTTATTTATCTAAGTCATAGGGTTGAGAAGTCATCGTGTTAACAATCATGCGATTATACATACCGACAGACAGTCAACGCCTTGATGGATTTGGTCCAAAATTTGATATAAACCTATATTCCTGATGATAAAACTGTGTACCAAATTTTATCCACCTAGCTGTTTAAATTTTTGAGTTATCTTGTTCACATAAACGCGGGCAGACAGACAGTCTTCCCGTGGGCGGATTTTGTCCAAAATTTGATAGAATCCTAAAAATTATGTGTAAAGACCACATTCCAAATATCATTCCTGTATCTTTAATAGTTTTCGAGTTATCGTGTTCACGGACAGACATAATTCGAAAATTGTGTTTTTCGGACTCAGGGAGGTCTAAAACGTGGAAATTAGTCAAAACCTAGAGTTCGAATTTTTTGACGATTACAATACTTTCTCTTTGTATACTTCGTATACGAGAAAGTAAAAAGGATAGGACGTATATGGGAGACGCATGGTAGAGCGCAATCAACCACCAGTAAGAAAAAAGAAAAAACATCAGCACTTAAATAAGGCAGAATTTATCTCAAATTCTTCTGGGGAATCTGGTCAACAGTATGCGCAGCAAATGATATGCATGCATTAGCATATGGGGTGAACGCATACCTTATTCAGGTTTTACAAAAGCAACTGGGATAAAATTCTTGTGATCATTTTACTGATTTCTCCAAAAAATCACAAACTACTATGTTTTCGTTCTGTACCCTGTATTTCCTGTATATACCTTTAAATTTGTTATTTTTTGGATTATATTTTTCCTTTAGGTTTGTTTATATTTTATATTTATGCGTTTATTAACATAAAGCTGTTACAACTTACTTTTTTCCCAACAGAATGCTGTTGTCCCTTATTTTATGAACACCAGTGTATTTGCGACGAATTCAATAGGAGTTTCACTATTGTATTCTGATGTATTAACCAATGCATCACGCAGACAATGGATATAATCACTGATCAGTTTTGTATTCAGTAAAGAGTTATTTCGTGATTTTTGTTACTTAATTTTTCTCGAAAAGCTTCATTTTTTGGAGAAATAAAACGATGGTTTGAGAAAAAGATTTTTATTTTCTTATGAGCTTGGTGAGATTGAATTTACTAATTTTATCCAGCGTTTCAATACTATAATATCTAAGAAAGTTGAGGCTAGTATGTGTGATCTTCCTAATTTTTCCTTTACAGTAAAATATGACAGCTATTCAAATGAACAGAATGGTGTCCAGTTTTTTCGTTTATCATTTTCACTTACCCTGTTTTAAACTTAATATCTCAAGTTTTCATTGATATTTCCTTCTCTCATTTTCTGTATTAGACTCTTCAAACTACCGAAGAAAGCAGGCATTTATCATTGATTTGACGTGTCCATATTTCCGTTCATAGAAAACTTAGCTATAGCATAAATTTCTCGATATCCGATTTAAAACTAAACGACATCGACTACAATTATATGTTTGACATGAAAGTTAGTTTCATTCTTCTAATATTAATCTGGTACCTAAGATGGTTGTGATCATCAACATGTAATAAAAAGAATGCACTTGCCTTTAAAGAACCGCACTTTTTTTTCAAAAATTATTTTGTTTCTACTCTATGAAATCTCAATTGCACGGAAGAACACGAGTAGAGGTTCATGCGAATAATAGATCCAAGTTGAAACCTCATTCCTTTAAAACTTGACTTAATAACAGCTTCAATAGCAACGATTCGATAGAAATTCGGTTACGTCTCACTAAAGAAAGAGACCTCTAAGGGCTTGTCTAGGGACAAACACTCATGGATTCCGGGATGGAATAGACCAAAAAATTGAGATGAAATGCTCTCATTTAAAAAGAAATAGCACGAGCTCTTATAATTTTATATAAGGAGAGTCTCAATACACGGAGTTTGTGAAAGCTTTCGAATGCAAATCGCGTAAGTCATAGCAATTTTTTAGAAATTTTATTAACTTTAATTTCTCATATCTTTAAATGGTATTATAAAGGCTTAATACCAGTGGCGGCTCGTCAACTTAGAACCAAACAGTACTGCGAAAAAAACCCTCAAGATAATGCATTTAAAATGGAATTTAAAAAAACAGTTTTACTTCTAAATAGCCCAAAACTTTTAACTGCAATTATTTGAATTGTATTTTAGAAAATTATCGACGTATCTTTTTTCCACGAGTGATTTCTAATAACAGAAAATGAATGCTTATTAAGGTAGACGAGTTTCCATTGGGCAACGTGAAAGCAAAACCGCAACCAAATAACAGCGAACAAGAAAAAAGCGAAGAAAAATAAATCAAGAGAACGAAGGCCATCATCGGGTGGGAGGAAGAAAAAAGGAGCATCATACAGTTGGCCTTGCTCCAAAGGACTGCAGCCTTTGCAGCCCGAGCCACCGCCAAACTCAATGGGAGGAAATGTCGGTTTCATCTTCCAAACCCTCGCTTAGCTCTTGCGCAGTGAGTGAATTTTGAAGCTTGCGAGGGCTGTTTCTGAGCAGATCTGACTTGTGTATCTCCTGCTTATTGATGTATTATCTCTTCTTTCTACATTTTCGCTCCCCCCCCCCCTCCGTTTTCACTGCTAGTCCAACTTTTCAATAAGAAAAAAATAGCTTAATAGGATTTTAAAAAACTGAAAAACAAACTTTTAAAATAATTTCAGGGACTGCTACAGCTCTGCAGCCCTAATGGACGAGCCGTCACTGCTTAATACTAAACAAAGCAATCCGGGATGGAATCGATTTTTATATATACTAACTCAGGCAGGTGGAATCATGTTGAAAATATTTCAGAAAAGCAAGAAGAACGAATTTTCACACTTGCCCGGGCTCCACAATCATATTCGTTCCCTAACATAGAAAGCCAGTAAGAACTGAGGAAGGAGAAACTGAAAAAGGCTAGATAAAGAAATTCAGATCGAGATATGAAACTGTCCTTACATTTTCCCCCAGATCCACATATTATTCAAAATTTAAAATTTTCATGCAAGAATGTACTTTTCTAAAAAGATTTACTGAATTTTTTAAATTTTGATTTAACCATTATTTTTTATGATTATTTGATTTAAGTATTACATTCATGTTAAAATGATGGGTTTATTGTTGTTTGGAACGCTACTGGCTTTTATTCTCTTTTTTAAGCACTTAAAAGGCATTAGACCAAAATTCTTACTGAAATTTTTGCAATTCATCTCCCTTTTCTTTTTCATATACGAAGAAGGAGAAAGTGTTATACCTGTCAAAAATTTCGACCTCCAGATTTTGATTAATCTCCATGCTTTGAACCTCCTTCAGACCGAAAAGGCCATTTTTGGAATTCTGTCTGCGTGTGAACACTTCAACAGACAAGACCCGTGAAATTTGGTGAGCTGCGCTAACACTAAATTGTAGACTTCTGTCAAATTTTGGATAAAAACTGTCAAGGGAATCTGTCAGTCTGTCCATCCGTGTGCATCTGAACATCGTAAATCAAAAATGCAACGAGCTAGACAGATGGATTTTAGGATAGTTACCCGTCAACGGGTAAATTTTCTGTTTGTTTGTATGTGCGTATATAAACACGTTAACGCAACAAAATAACAAGCAAGAAAAATGAAACTTGGTATGGGCCTTGAAACCAAAACTGTAGATATATATTAAATTTTGGATCCAGCCAGTGAAAATACAAATTTGCCCTCCACGAAATTGAGGTTTGATTTTAAGTAGCTGAAGAGTAAATTATACCATCTCTAGGCGACATCCCTAGTTCAAAATAAATATAAATTACATGAAATAGGTATGAAAGTTTTAAATATCTATAACGCAAAACTCGTGGGGTTTTATTATTTATTATTTGGACAGTTCTGAATAGTTCAGAATTGTAGATAACAAGCACAATATTCTAACTAATGTCTAACGAAAGTTTTATACCACTTCGTATTTACGAAACTGAGTGTATTTATTTTCATGTCATGTACCGAAAAAAAAGGTATACAATAGTGTAGTCAATTTATGACCACGTGATACATGCCAAATCCGCTTACCCAATTTAATATTGGAATCACATCTTGCAGAAAGAAAAAAGACATGACGTCGCGGAGCAGCGTAAGACAACATGAAGTTAGAGGTTAGATGACGCTTTTCAAGGAACCAGAATGCGTGAATTGGCTCGAATAACAGCGTTACTGCTTTTCATTTTATCAAATATTTGATTTGTAAAAAAGCATTAAAACGTTATCACTAGAATATCTGCTTTTTATCAAGTAAGGAATGACATAAGAAAGGCTGATAATGTTTTAACGAGTTTTTGTCTTAAAATAAACTCTTAATCTCTGGAAACAAGTTAAAAATTGTAACTCTATTTCACATGTTTTAAGCAATACGATTGGTCCATTTAATTAGCTAGTAATCTTCAGTTTAACTTTTAATTATGAATCTTTATTTCTACGTGTATTTCCGTTCTTCGAGATTTTCTGTATTACACAAATACTTCTTGAGTCAAAAATTTAAGCTATTCTCGTTGCTCATCAGAAGTTAGGAACGTCCGATAAATTATAAATCTTTTAAAACGATTTACTTACTTGACGAAGTACTGGCCATATTTTTTGACTCTCGTTCGAAAAGTACCAACCATTAGACAACATTCATTCATTGACCTATGTTAGTTAATCTTGTTTACATTTGGCGAATTCTAAGGCAAATAATCTCTCGCCAGGTCAGAATCCGAAACAGTTCCGATCACCGAAAACAAAGCAAACATATGCATAATTTTTGATTTTGGCCAGGTTCAGAGGTCATGTGTCCTACTGTGTGTCGTATGCCTGCTTCCTGTTTGTTTAAGAGATACTGATGACAGAAGACAGACTGAAATCTACTTTCAATGAAGCGCCAATAGATGATATCTTGACGTCCATTTATATCTATGCATAATAGACGAGAAAGCGCTTGTATTTTGAATAATTTTGTGCAGTGGAACTTGGCTAATTCGACACTAATGGAACCACAATAAAAATTAGATACCTAAAATTTCGAATTTTAAAAAACTGGGTGCAAAATGAGCATATTAAAAGAAGACGTGAGGTTTTTCAACCAAAAATGCCAGTTAAGATTTTGTTTAAATATTTAAAAATTTAATAAATCATACATAATTAATAAATAAACAATAAGTAATTTTAACAAATAAAGAAATAATAGGATTCAAAGAAAGTCAAAGCAAGACTCCAACATTCGAAACAAGCCATTAGTTTTTGTGGGAGGATGGCTACAGGGCACGAATCATTTCGCCGGCGTCAATCAAGTAAATCATCATTTTTTATTTTACTTTGTTCTTTAGATTTCTGCAAGTATGCTTATAATTCTTAATTATAATATTTCGTTAGAGAGCGGACTTTTATGAAAATGCATATTACTCAAATCGTCAATTGTTGGATCAAATTTGAAAGGATCAAACATTCACCAAACCTTATAGCAGAAACACTTGTCTCTGCAACTGCCGAATCGTTCGACTCAGACGTTTGAGGCAAGGTTCAACGCATCGTGTAGTCTGTAGTGCAGCTTACATGCAGATCATGAGGTATGTATACATGTGTCAAAAATAAAACTACCCTAATTTCATTTATAAAATTTTTAAAGAATATTATTAAAATAATTACGATTTCATATTTTTCATAGGTTTGTCAAAATTCCGAGACACTAAGCCCGTTACCTTCATTGTATTATAGCAAGCGTCACCGAAACACACAGTTGCTTCTCAACCGCAATACCTTCTCTCGATTACCAAAATAATCACGATTTCAATTGATTTATAGGTCTCTCAACATTTCGAAACACTAAGCCTGTTACCCACATTGTATTATAGCAAGTGCCACCGAAACACACCGTTACTGCCCAACCTCAAAGCCTGCTCTCTAAAGGCAAAACACATATGTTCTCAGTATCTTTAGGTTTGCATACTTATATGAGCGGTCGTTTTCTATTGCATAAAATGCATTAAATTTAAATTTGGATATAAAATATTAATACCAACTTGGAATCGTTCCTGAAACGATGTCGCCATAAAACGGACATATAATATCCTTACAAGGAAATGCAAGATCATGTCTCATTTGTTTTATAGGTCTCGCAAAATTTCGACACCCTAAGTCCGTTACACACATCGTATTATAGTATGTGTCGCTAAACACACATTACTTCAAGAGACGTCTCGCATTAGAAACATCTATTTCTCAATCACACTGTCTGGTATTTCACATCAAAAGACGCGTGTCCAGTTTATGTTCTCAGTATGTTTATGTCTGCATATTTATAAGAGCGGTCGTATTCTGTCATGAATTACATGAAACGCAAATTGAGGTAATATATATATTAAATGCAGTGTAAATTTGGAGGTAGAAGATTAATACTAATCCGAAATCCTGCTTGAAATCGAAAAAGAGGTGTTACAAACATACAAACAGATATATAGAATCTTTATCAGAAAATACAAGCTTCACGAGAACGGGAGAGTTTTTCTTATTTTGATAGATGATCTTATTTACATTATTGCGATGAATTTTTCTCATTTATAAAAATATATTTATGGCCCTCGCATTAATTTTAAATTGCTTTGAAGGACAGGTTTGATTCTTTCTTATCAAAGTTTTGCAAGTCCTGTCCCTAGAACATGTTCAACTCAACATCAAGCAACTCTTAGCCATCACCTCTGTGGATATTATTTATAAGAGATGATGACATGTTATTCTTTTTTCTGAGAAATTCGCATCTTTTTCCCAAGATAAATGATTTAATTTTATAAAAGAAAGTAATCACTGTGTGTGGTAGGGGGTGTATAAAAATGTAGAGACATTACACCGTATTTTCACCTCATATTATTGTGAAATTGTAGATGAAGAATAATTTTTAATAATTAGACAGATTGCTGTCCCGATTTGAAGCTACACAAGGGTTATTTTTCGGATGAACCTAGTTGTTTCAAATCTTGGTCAAACGACGCTGATGACACCTGGCTCTGAACCCTTCTCCAAACTTCTACACTATATCGATGAGAGGATGTTTGACCCTTGACTGATTTAACGTGTACCAGGACAATACACATGGCAGATGTCCTGTGAATTCGGATCTTGATCATGCTGACCCTCCGGTTTAAGGACAAGACTTTGCCATGTGGCCACCACCGCTAAATAAGTATTTAGTTTGCTGAACCTTTACATTACCGGAGGATGGAAACTCAAAATTTCCTTGTAAAACAGAGATTCTGATGGAGAAATAGAACAGCGCTTTTCCCTCTTTTTCAGGTAACTGGAAGGAAAGATGAGTGGTACCATTCAATAACCACTGGCATTACCTTATTTGTCTTCCTCAATAATAATTTAGTCATCACGCATGGGTTTAGAGAAAAGACGAGGAAAGTAGAACTATCTATTGGGTGATTATAAATGCAATAGATTAGCTGCGCCTGGGGGAATTAAACTTAAATGAATCATATGTACAATTTTTGTTCCAGATTATACGCAAAAGAAAAAATACTTTCGGATTACAGCATCTGTTCTATCCGTAATGAAAATGTTTAAAAATTAGAAAAATTCTAACAGAAATAAGAAGATATTTAACTGACTGCGTTTAATGAAAAAAGACAATAGTTATGAATGCATCACCGTTAAGGAATACTTAGCCATAAGCATAATTATCAGACTATATAGCTCTATGGAATTGGATTTATTGAAACTATTCTTGAAAGTCTACTTTCTTATCACCTAGGTGCATTTTCCATTTCTGTAAATTTACGATTCCGTCTTCGTGACTGGTAGAATATAGTATAAGCAATTGGAATTTTGCAGGAGGTAGTTAATACTTTTAAATTGGTTATATTCGGAAAGTAAGTTAAAGAATTAAACTTTAACTCAGACCTGAGTGTTGTGTGTTCGAGACCCTATTGCGCCAAAGATTTGCCGAATACGCGGGTCTAATGCATGTTAATCCGTCGGGGTGAAACGTCCTCTAGGAGATGTGGTTATTTACTAGTTTATTTATTTCCGAACGCCGGCACATCCAACGCAGACTCTGTGACGGTGGAAGATTTGAATAATTAGAAAATGGTGAAGTGTATTTCGTGATGCCTTACACTGGCCGACGAGATCTCCGGACCTATCCTGCCTTGATTACTTTTATTATAGACTTTGGTGCACTATTTACCCATGATCAGTGTGAAGGATACTGTTTCAAGCATCTACGTAACCGCCATGGGGTTTCAAGAATCGGGACTCTTCCAGAATGGTCGTGATTATAGGTGTATAACAAGTGCACATGTTACAATTACTGAGCGTAACTTCCATCACAATTTGTGTCATTTTTGAATTTCGAAAATGCAACTACTTTTTGGTAATAAAACGCATATTGTTCATATTGCGTGCGTTCATTTCTCTTGCTCTCTGCATGACTATGACTTTTCAGTCTGTGTTGCTCTATGAATCCGATACATCTTTCAGCACTCTATACCCTCTAAAATTTTGTACGCGCTGCGATGAAACACTTCGTATATGATGATATATATATATATATATATACCCAAATATCGTCAGATATAAAAATAATGTGTGACTTCATATAAAATATTTGAAATTTGAATTCTCATTTCATTAATATTTATCAGTGATGTCTTAAAAATTCTCAAATGTATGCAGAAACAAATTGCATAATTTGATATGCATTGCAAAATTACTTTGATTCAGAATAATAAAAAGATCAAATTTGCAGATATTGTGTTCTTGAGATAATTTGCAAAAATCAAGAACACCAAGAATACATAAAATTATTGGTAATCAATATAAGATTATTGCAAATGAATAAAAAGCTATGCTGTAGTTCCAAAATAAAAACATTATGTCAATTCATTGAAAATATTTCTAGGATAATATTTACATTTATAAAACGTCAATTCATTGTAAATATTTTAAAAATAATATTTAAATGTAAAAAATTACCAAAAAAGAAATATGAAATGAAATTTCAAAATCATCAACAAACATACCTAAACAAAATTTTAATTTGCTGGCTTATTAATCACAAAGACATGCATTTTATCCAATATTTTCAGACAAAATTTTCTAATATCTTGATTGCGTATTTTCATTGTTTAGAGCTTTATTTCGATTCTATGCTGTAAATGCTAATTTTTCTTTAAAAATTCAGCTGTAAATAAAGAATTTAATTACTCTTAAATTCGAAAATCAAGTCCTTTCCTCTCCAAACCATTCAAGTGTTTTAGGGTATATTTATATAAATATTTCTAAGATAATATTCCCCTTTTTTTTAAAAAAATGTCATTTCATTGAAAATATTTCTAGGATAATATTTACATTAAAAAAACTTCAATTCATTGAGAATATATTTAGGACAATATTTATATTTAAAAAATTGCTAAATAATTACTATCAAACGAAATTTCAAAATCATCGATATTCCTGCTGGTAAATATAATTTTAATTTACTTATTTATCAATCACGAAGCCGTGCATTTTATCCAACATTATTAGACCAAATTTTCTAATATCTTGAATATGCATTTTCAATGTTTTGGGCTTCATTTTAATTCTTTACTAAAAATGATACTCTTCTTTCCTTAAAAATCCCGAGTTTAAATCCGAAAATCAAATCCTTTCCCTCTCTAAACCACTCAAATCTTTATTGTTTTGGGCTTCATTTCAACTCTCTTCGACTATTTTTTTTCAAATAAATCTTCTTCAGGACAATAGTTAAATCCTTTCTAACAACTTTGCTTCAAATAAAGAGTTTAATCCTTTCCTACTCTAGAACAAATTTAAAAAAAAGAGTAAAAAATGACTACTTACGCTTTTCCGTCATGTCTAAAGAAAATCTTCCGAATCAACTTCTAACTTTCTTTCTCATTGCCGCATCTGCGCACGAGTAAATACTGACACGATTTATTAGGCCATGCTCTTTATGTGCGCAGAGAACGGTTTACCGTACAACAATTGGGCATACCTATGAAACTTCAAAAGATCAGCTTTATTCGAGCAGTTTTGCAATGCCCTTGCAATGGAGAATAGGAAAATAATAATATTATTTCGAAACTTATATTATTTGATTGTTCTGAGCAGCGTTATTATTAGAAACTGCTGAAAAATCCTCGTGCGAATACATGAAACACAGGTAGAAAGAAATAAACACAGGAAAATATTGTAGAAATTTCTGAATCTACAATCTGGAAGATGACAATAAAGCCTTTTTTGGGGAGAAAAATTGGCGTGCTCTTTTTTGCTTACTCAGGATAGCATCAGCAAGACTTAAAAAATGTGCCGCTGCATTCATATTTAAAAAATAATTAGGATGATCTTATCTTTTTCAGAATATAAATTATTGTCTTGCCTACGTACGTAAATAACACTGTTTACAACCATAGATAAATAAATAGGATAGTAATCCTAAAAATAGTTAGGATTATCTTATCTTGCTTAGAATATAAATCATATCGTCTTACCTATGTATGTAAATAACACTATTTAATATAAAAGTAAATTTAATGGAACAATAATTTTTCAAATAAAAGTAATATATTTTGATAAGATAAAATTTATTTAATATCGTTTTAGTAAACTAAATTTAAAAAATTTATTTCGCTTTTTTAAAAAATTCTCATATGTAAACATTTGATCAAGTGACTTAGAAATTTTAGTTTAGTAAAACTGTTTTCTTTTTTTTATTTAAAGTTCCATTTTAAAGTTAAAAGAAGGTCATTTTGAGAGGGAGTTGGATTTTGAATCGAGATCAGAATAAGAGGACAACATCTAGGCTGTTACCCCGCCTCCAGATTTCCACACCACACCAGCAGTAGGACACCGTTAGTTTAGGAATTTGGTTTTCAAAACCATGAACTGCATTTGTGTATTTTAACATAAATGCTTTTATTATTTACAACTTTTGTGTTACATGAAATGCTTTTATCATTTAATGAACAACATAGACGAGGTTAAGTGTAATATTTCATCCTCAATCAACAAGATTTTTGATTTACTGCTTGAATTGAATCAATCCATGGCATGTCATAGTGACTTGAAAAACATAACTGCGCTTATTATCAAACAACTAATCGCACAGCTGAGTTATGAACGAATGGATTCCAAAATGACGTTGTTGCGTATCACGTAAGAGTAAATTGTATCCATTATCTTACAAATACAAATTTTCATTACTAAGGACTGTGACAACTATCAAGTGAAAAAGAATTAATTTTGCTGCAGCACTCATCCGACGGAACGACTTGAATGTAGCTGAAAAAGTTTAAATTAACAGTTAATTAAAACTATCAAAATTGGCAGTTAAAAAAAGTAGTTATCAAATCAACAATCGATATAATTTGCCGCATCTTCGGGTTAGCATGGAACTATGTTAGCAAATTATGGATTTGATGTAATCCATTTCCATTCTCTTCCGTTTTGAGAAATCCAATTCCTTTACTTCTTTTGAATTGTTTTGTTGGTTAGATTAGGTTAGACTGCGTTCTAAAATTACACGAAAGTTGCTTATCGAAAGATCACGTAATTTTGAACTGAGATTAGGTGACAACACCTGAGAAACTACCCCACTCTCGAGACTTACAAGACACACAGGAGAGCATTTTAAATACAAAAGCAGATTAAACGCTCATCAGACTTAGGTGTACGATGGCTTTTCGGCAAACGTTCTGGAACCCATGATCCTCTGATTCCAAAACCAGGTTCAAGCAGCAGGCCTCTGAGTCCCTTTACTTCATTTGGTTTTTTTTAAAAATAACGAGGGGGGGACATCAACATTACTAATACATTCATTTCTCCAGAAGAGACAGACAAATACGAAAAAAACCATCAGGGGTGTTCCCCCCTGCTGGTTTTTCTCGTATACTTACGCAATATAGCTACTTTCTCGTATACGTACACAATATAGCGCAGTTTGTGTTGAGCTTCGTAGCACAGTGAGTAGAATCGAGTATGTTATGGTTCAATTGATTGTAATGATATAATGAGCTGACTAGATTTCGCTGTGCCCGCCAGATTTTTAAGAAACCAGAGTTCCTTTCCAAATATAGATTCAAAATTTAATTATATTAACAGGTTCTCGTTATATAGGTTTCATAAAATTTCTAACACGTTCTCTGATGAACTTGACATTTTTAATATGTCTCTAGGTGCTTTTAAGTCGAAATGATTGCATCTTTTAAATACATGATATGTTTTATTTTGCCTTTCTACAACATTTTAGATTTTTATGCTATTTGATTTTCCGTGTTCTTATGTATTCGACCAGTTTTTTGGCGCCGTGTTTGATTTATTTTTATCTTAAGTGTTGCATTTTTTTTTTTAAATCTCAAGTGTGTATTTACGTTTTTAAACTTTTAAACTCCTGGTGTGTTTTTTATTAGACTCGGTGTTTGCGTGTTTTGACTTTTTAACCCTTGCTTTTTGGAAATGAACTTTAAATTTTTTTTAAAAAAAATACGGCTTTTGGTGTCATAGTGTGTCTTAAAGTTTTGTGATTATGTGTTTTCGTTTTTAATTATATATACGTTTGCATAAGTTTTATGATTTTATGTACTCTCTGTGGTCTACTTTTTGCTTTCTAAGGCATATTTATTTTTTATTTACTCATTGTAACTTTTGTTCTTTGCGTGTTTGTCAGCACTCTGTAAATGGAGTTTTCTCTGTAGTGTGCTTTTCTTTAAATAAATAAATAAATGCCTTTGAACCTCTTCCCCTGGGTCAGAGAGTCAAACTCGTGGCCCACAATGAATATTTTTTCGCCCCAGCAAATATAACAATATGAATCAAAATTTTTAATATAGATTTCATAGCTTACTTTTTAAAACTCCTAATTATGCATTATTATCAATAATGATTCTTTGTTTTCTTGGACTTTATAGCATGTAAAGAATCAGTATCTAACAATATGCAAACGAGGCAATCGAGATCCAGTGATGCTCAGATTTAAAGGCAAAATTCAGTGAAGTTGGGAAGCCTGAATTTTACAAATATTTGCCAGTCAGGTTTGGAAATATTCTTAACTTGACATGTGATATTATTTCCATGTTTGAAAGTAGCAATTGGTGCGAGCAATTATTTTCACTTTTGAAAGGGAATTAGCCTTCTGTAAGGTCCAAAATTACTGACATTCACTTTGGATCAGTTTTGAAAATAACCATTGCAGACCAGATATCCTCCTCTGTAAAATCTTTCCTCCGAGGTAGGAAAGTTTTATAGAGAAGGGATGCAATCAGGAATAAAACCTTGAATTTAACGTTGTTCTTGTTCTTTTTTATATTGTATTGTTGAAATAAATCTACACCTTTTTTGCGGCCTATATAAACTTAGACTCCGTTTATTTTCCCGTGATAGCATTTGAGTTTAACAACTCGTCCTGGGCGGACTGGATCCGAAATTTGATACAAACTTACAATTGTGAAGTCCATATCACATACCAAATTTCATTTATCTAGTTTGTTGCGTTTTTGAGTTATAGCATTCAGAAACCCACGAATAGACCGACCGACAGAAAGTCAACCCTTCAACGGATTTGTTTTAAAATACGATACATATCGACCATTATGGTGATGAAACTATACAACAAGTTTCAGTCATTAGGCTTGTTCCGTTTTTGAGTTACAGCGATCACATTCATGTTGAAAGGCAGATAGAGGAATTTCCCGCTGACGGATTTCGTCCAAAATTTGACAGAAATCTACAATTTTGGTGTAAAGACTATGTACCAAATTTCATGAATCTAGCTTGTTGCGTGTTTGAGTTATTGTGTTCACAGACAGACAGGCATAATTCAGGAAATGGATTTTTCGGATTTAGGGACGTCTAAAACGTGGAAATTCATCAAAACCTCGACTTTCTCTTTTCTAGATTTCGTATAAGAGAAAGGGCAAATCGCTTGTCATCAGCTGGTAAAAGTTGTATTTAATTTCTTGGGCCTTTTAAGGAGTATATTTTCGATGTGGGAAATTTATGCCAAGATATGGCATGAGATTTATTCTTATTAATATGGGTAAATTTCTGAAAAAGTTTAGTAAATATTTGTATGTTCAAAATCAAGAATTTTATTCTCGCGCTGCATTGCTTCTATTAGCACTACTAAATCCACTCATTTCTAGAGTAGGGACTCGGACAAATACAAAAAAAACTTACCTTCAATCTGTAAAAAGATGCATATAACCTCTGGGATCTTCCGAAAGTCATCTTTTCTAAGAAAAAGTTTAATAAATATTTGTACCTCTAAGATCTACAATTTGTTTTGACTCCCGTCCTCTATTGCTTAAATAGTAGTGCTCCATTTGCACTACTACATCCACTCATTTCTACAGAAGGGACTGGGACAAACGGGAAAAAATGGTAATAATAACTTACCTTCAACTAATAAAAGATCTTTATAACTTGTTGAGCTTTCTGAGAAGCATTTTTTCCATGTAAAAAACACTATTCCAAGTAATGGTATAAATTTTAATCTTATTAATAAGGTTAAATTTCGGAAAAATTTTAATAAATATTGGTATATTTAAGATCCCTAATTTTTTTCAAATTATCATCCTCAGAGTTCTACTTATATAAGAACCAGAGGTTTCTTCATGTGTAAATATTTCTAAATGGATAGATTTGTCTCGTGTTTTCAATATTCTGAAACATTTTAGTTATTAATTAAATTTATTTTATTCTCATCGAGAAAGATATTATAGCAAATAATACTAAATGGGAAAAACTAAAAAAACTTCTCGGTTATTTCGCTGATAGAGTCTTATTGGTAAATGCACTCCACTAAAATTCTAAGTAATTGTGCTTACTATATTTAATAACGAGGTCATTTTGTAACAAAGTATTTGCTACCGCCGACTCTTGACATGCTTTACACCCTTTGAGTAATCAGGGTTGACGTGGGAAATAAAAAAAAACTATTTGCTAACTTAAATATGAAACTCGATACGATGTATATTAAAACATTTTTTCCGTATTTCCAGCTATTCTAACATGTTTTGTTTATCATACTATTAAAACTGAATTTCTTATTCTAATTTTTCGAATAGTGTCAGTACAAAATTTGAAAAAAAACACAGGTGTATCTACCTTCAAACACTCACATTTGTGTTTGCTTTCTTTCTTCTGTTATACATACTATCACTCGTTCAAATAACAATCTTAAATATGAACAATAAATGTAGCACCGTGAACTGTAAGTAAGCAAAACAAGACGAAGACACATATTTCATGCAATCATTGCCATGTAAATCTGTTCCTGAAATTTAATTTATTTTACTCTTGTCAAGAAATATGAAACTATCTAAATAAATAACTAATAAAAATCCGTCATTTTTTTCGTTGATGAAGTCTTATTAGCAAATATACTCCACTTTTACAGTAAAAAATTAAAGAGATTTCTGTTCAACAAGATTCTTTACAACTTAAATTTGCTAACCATTAATATCCGAAGTCAGACATTTTGAAACATCTAATTCTGCTTTTTTGCAATTTCAACATACATTGTATTCCAGCAGTATGAAGCATAGTGAAACCACGATATCCCAAGAAATTGGGTGGGACATCGAGGACTGTACAATGGCAGCACGAGTCCGGACCAAACATATTCGAACTTTTAGCCATGGGACCGCTGTAAGTCATTGGTTTACGTGAAGAAAATTCGATCCCTTGGACATCTAACTGAGCTCGTTGCTTGACAGAATTCACAAATCACACCAGTGATCATGTCTTCGGGAGTGAATGATAAGGTTGCTACAATATGTGTAGCAGAGTGACCATTAGATAGACCATATTTGAACATACAACTTTTAAAATCAAAGTCAGATCCAAATTTTTGAGACAGGTAAATCCTTTTAATACCTACTCTCTATGTCTGTAACTTCGTTTTCCTGAAAGGCCGAGGATTCAAAACCCGTTTTCAATGAAGATTCGCCATGTATGCGAGTGTAGTCATTCAATACGTTAGGATCATACGACCTCACGCTGGTATGATTTGAAAGTTTGGAGACAGAATGCTGTCTCAGGTGCCGTCCTCTTCATCTGATTGAAGTTCGCAATTGTAAGGACCGCCCCCAAACAACCTTAACGCCGGATCCCTAGGATACTTTTTCTGCAATAGTAATAATTGTTCAAGCAGAAATCTGAAATCTGAAGAAGAAATATGGCTTGAACATGCTCACAAATCACACCAGTGACCATGCCTTCAGGAGTGGATGATAAGACTGCTACAATGCATGAACTAAAACTAAGCAAAGTTAAGGACAGGAATTAAGCAAAACGAGAAGAAAATACTTACAATGTAGTCACTCTCATGAATCATTGTATAGGGAAGAGTTGCCGAATTTGGACCGGCGCCTAGATTGGAAGGTATCATAACTTCAATTCTATTAAACATTTCGACCGTGAAATATGCAAATCATGTTTTAAAAAATGTAAATGGGGTGTATGAAATCATTTTTAAGAGAAAGGGCTACGTGGTTATAGTTAGAGAACAAGTGTTTAGATTTAGGTATCATCGATTAATTATTTTAACAAAAGACAAAAAGCCTTACGATGTTTTAAAGTAAATAGGGAAATATTTTATTTTATCCTCAGATAAGAAATTTGTTTGGTTACAATTTACTATGATAGCTTTATTAAAATGGTTTAAAAATAAAGATAGGGGATTTTTTGTTGTTATTGTTAACCAAAAGTTGTCTAGATTGAACCACGAACAATTGCTTAAATTTGACTGTTTAAATCAATAGCATTATTATCTTAAACTACAGGAATAGCTCAGAAAGCAATTTTTATCACTAGTCCTCATGGGACAAGTCAAAACAAAAATATAAAAGGACACTAAAGCCATCAAATTTTGGTACATAAAGAACAAAAACTATCCATACGTAGTTTTTGTATCATTTGTGAGGAAACAAAACGAGAAGAGGAAGTGATACGGGACATAAAATGTTATATTTGGATTTATGCATTGTGTGCTGGTGTGAATTTGAGAATAAAAAATATTTTTACTTTAATTGTACTTAAAGAAATTGTTGGTCCAATCTGGTTTCCTTGATTGGACCGAAGATGCAATTTTTAAAGCTACTTTTTTTTCTTTTATAAAGAGTATTTCATAAAAAAATTAAATATATTGTTTTGTCGATAAATAAACTACAAAAAAATCTACTACTTATTTTTCATTAAAATTGTGTCTCTATCACTGTACATTAAACAAATATCCAAGTAGTCTAAATTCGGCGTCTCTCCCCTTTATGAATTAAGTGTATTCGCGTATGTTAGTTATCTGATAAGTACTTTAATTGAAAGAAGCTAATTCAAATAAATTCAATTTTTTTCTTTCCGAAAGCTTAAATATCAGAAATGCATTTGTAATACTTTAAATTGAAGGATCGCGCCTTTATTTGTGTATAATTTTAATTAAATCATAGAAATTTACTTGTAAAATAAATGATGAATCATATGCACATTATGTGACTATTATCCATTATTTTAAAGTCATTACGTGGTGTCACTTTCTTTGCAGCTGAGCAAAGAACCAGAGAGAATTAGCCCATAAACCCAGATTCTCTTAATCAATGGTTTCACCATAAATAGAAGTTGATAGCTCCTTATTCATTCTCTTGCAACAGCCGTGTGTTTCCTTCTTTGATTTTAAATTTGTGACTTCCACTAGCGTGTATTTGAGTTTTCTTAAAAACAGTAAAATGTGCTTTCAAAGAAAACTATTATTGAAGAAATGTAAAGAACCAGCCGAAAAATGGTTAGACTGTTTATAATGAACTATCGATTGTGACAAAGAAATTTGTTAAAACAGTTAGGGAAAAGTGGAAATTTTCTAACCAAAATAGTCTAATAAATCATTTTGCCTCAAGTTTTGATATTCACTATTTTTCGAGAAGGAATAATTTTACAGGCTTTTGTGTTTCTTTCTCCCATTGTAAATTCAAGGTTGCTGTTGTACAATAACCTGATGTTCGAAAATTCTCAACATTCACGCTTCACGTGTGTGACCAATTATTCTTTTTCTTTATCTAAATTTGTATATTTTCCCTTTTACCATATATTTTAAATTTGTATTCTTTTCTTTTGTTGGCCGTACTATCTAACGATATATTTCATTTTTAGTCATCTTTACGAAGGAGATAATTCACCAATGCATGCCAAAGTACCTTTGCAGCCAAATGCCAAAGTACCCTTGAAGACCCTCTTACATAATATGTCTGTTTAAGAGACATCAAGTGAAAACTGGCGCCACTGGGGTGGGCCAGGCAGGTCACGTGCCCTGTGTGGGACATTCCCAGGGGGTGAAAAATCATAATTTCAAACGCTTATATAATAAAGGCCGATAAACCCAGGTTCAACAATTTTTGTCTTTCAAATTATCCTTCCGAAAAGGAGTAAATATGATTGCATTGTTCCTTGTAAGAAGTTCCTTGAAGATATATATATATATATATATATATAATGTTAATCCTTTAAGCGAAGTGTGGAGGCAGTCGAAGAAGATTGCAGTCGTTAAAGTCCAAAACAATATTTATTGCATTTCGAAAATAGGCACAATTAAATTAGTTATGGAGTACTCAATAATGGATTAAACTTTTAAAAGATTACGGGAACATTAAAGCCATGATCAGTAGTAAAGAATTAAGCCTAAAACGGCGTGAGTTGCTTAGAGCGTTATATGATTACAAAAGAGGAAGTTACACAGACGCGGCGAGTTTTTATAATACCGAAACAGGAAAGTACCGAAGTTGAGGCTCGAGAAATAGTGCGACTCTTGCGAGTCTAGTTAAAGTAGGAGTGCTTTTATCATAGGATTGAAGTAGAAGTAATTCGTTCGTAATTAAAAATTAACTGTCGTTAAAAAGGATTTATCTTAAAGGTGAGAAAATGGGGATTTATTTTAAAGATGGGAAAATTTCTAAGTCATTACATACATATATATATAACATATTATTCACCTGGCACCATTTAACCTTGTTATGTCACTGACCATGGTGACAAAACGTTAGTGCATTTAATTCACATTTGAAATTCAAATACAATCAAGGGTAAAAAAACAAAAACGCTGTGTCTTGGGAGCCGTTTACACAAACTAAGCCACCAATGCTAATTGTGTGGGGGCGAAAAGTTCAAATTATGGCCAGGGCGCCACTTACCCTCTCTACGCCACTGGCAAATAAAGAGAGGGAGAGAGAGTCTTTCGTATAAACTCAAGCTTTGTAACCTTTTTCCATTCGCGACCCTTTTCGGCTTACGAAAACTTTTCGAGACTCCATCTATGCAAGAAACTTTTTTCGTGTCTTCAAGTTCACGTAACAAATTATAAAGTAAAACGAGCCCAATGAAGTATTAGTTAATGATAAAAATGAAAATTAACTAAATAAATTTATTTGGCAGGTTTAAATGAATGATTTCAAATCGAAGTGCCTTCTGAACTATAGGAGTTCCTTAGTAAAGACTGAAAACGATGATGTAAAATATTAATTTTTAAAAACTGCTCATCAGCAGTGTTCTAGTCTCACTTCGAGATCAGATTCTACCATGAAACCACCGTATATGCTGTCTCGGTTCCCATTAAATCCGTCGAGGCCAAAAGTCCTCCCACTCGTAAGGTCTAGAAGTTTCGAGTGTCCTCCTCGCCATCAAGTCAAGGTTCAAAATTACGAGGTCCACCCCACAATCGCTCTCGTATAGCTTCAATGCGCAGCGTTAACTAACTAAATTAAACTACGATAACCCGAGAGATATCTAGTTTCATCTATACATATAAAATAGAGCGAGAGAGAGAGAAAGTGTGTGTGTGTGTGTGTGTGTGGTTTTGTCCAACCTTGAAGAAATTCAGCACGTATGCTCTTCGAAACAAGAGAAATATCATCGTCAACTTTACAAAGCCCAAAAGTTAATTAAAATTTCAGTTGATTAAAAATTAAACAAGCTTTTTAAGTTTTCCTGCAATATCTTCCGAAAAGATTATCTCACAAAAACTACCCTATAACCATCTTAAAATTCAAAAAATTAGTTCCCATAAAATGTTTTCTCTAATTTTAATAAATTTTTCAAAATTAATTGTATACACAAATTTATGGGCATTAAACACATCGCGAACAAGAATGCAGATATTGTTGCCAGACACATTAACAAAATTTTGGAAGAACATAAAAAAAGTTTTAAAGCAAGGGATTCACTGACGATTAGCAATTTATATCAGGAACAACTATTGATTTGGATCAGTTATTCTAATTTAGTGGGAATTATTTTCACTTCTCCAAGATTAAAAATTGATCATTGTGCTCATAGTTTGCTGTCTCCCACAACGTTTTGATACTAAAATGGCCGAACAATACAGGGTATTCTGATAGTAGTTAAGTAATTGAAGGATATGATTCTATCCCTATAATTCTCGAAATCGTTTTGATTTTTCAATTTAAAAAATTACTATATTTTAATCTGAAGATAAAAGTTGCCAGCTCTTCATCACACCTGGACACAAAAATATCACGACTCAAAATCTGTAAGAAGCTTGGAATAGACTCAACGAGCCTTATTAAGTTTCTATCGAGTTGGATATTATTCCGCAACGACTTTAGACTCAAACTTTTTCTTTCTCTCCCTTCTTTCTGTTCGGTCATTTCTTTTTTAAACCAAAAAACGAGGAAGATGACTTTTGCGCGCATAGCTTATTTACAGAAATACTAATATTCAGTTAATGAGTTTCCGAAGAATAGAAACCACTTAGGAGTGTTCGGATGTTTCAGAATCAGAAACTATACAGATGTCTTCTGTAAATGATAGTACATTTAAATGTGTTCTGATCGCAAAATATTTAGACACATGTGTTTATTCAGAATCCATCTGTTCAACGATTCCTACACTGCTTTCTATTTTTAGAGCTCGAAATCATGAAAAACTGTATTTTTTTACATTATAAATTAAAATGAGACTGCTTTCGAGGAATCTAGAAACATATCGGAATAGGGTGCTCTATAAATACTGTAAAGTGCATTAATCAGATTATCTGAATTTTTATGAGGAAAAGTATATCGGCTATACAAAGTATCCCCAAAAAGTGGAGTGTCTTATGTCAAGTGTTTGTGTCTTTAAATATTTCACCTAAACATATGCTTCTAGTTACAAAGTTTTATTAAATAAGGTGCGAAATTGCATAAAAACAGTTTCGCTCCTCCAGAGGTTGATGATAAGAAGTTAAAAAAATTGATTTTTTTCATGACCCCCACAGTATAAAAGTGTCAATAAGTAAAATGTTCCTCTGGCACTCAACTATAGAGAGTGTCACTACCTACGTTTCTATCTCAAAAGTTTCCAGGGGTATTAAAAAGCAAATTAATTTATTTAGACCACTTATTCATACCTCAGACTACTGCTTGATAGGTTTTTCGATGTACAGGGTGGCCATAAAATAACTTTCCTTGTTTGGAGGCATCTGCAGCTAAATCTAATGAACGGAATGTAACCAGATTTTATATACAGTGAGATGATTTCGGCAAAAAAATTATAAAAAATTAGTACCAAAAGTCACCGATAGGAAGATTTTGGCGCTACTATCACGTACACACTATGAAATTTACACAATCGAGGTAAATTATGCAAATTTCATTGTGCATACGTGATTTTGGAGCTGTTGGAAACGAAAAAAGTCAATAATTACAATGAATGCACGGAAAAGGAATTGTATAAAGTTTCATTAATGTTCGAATAATAAAAAAGGCACATGCAGAAATGAATGTCAACAATATGAAACTCATGGAAAATAATCTTTTATTAATAAACATTAGGGTCCCCAGGACGACGTGCAATATTTTCGATGTGATGACCTTCCTGTGTACAAGATATTGCATCCGGTGTTTGACGTTCTCGACTGCAGCGCGTAAACTGTCACCTTGGATGTTTGTAACAGCCCGTCTTATTATCTAAGCACTAGGAAATTTGCATAATTTACCTCGATTGTACAAAGTTCATTGTGCGAACGTGACAGTAGCGCCAAAATCTCCCATATCGGCGACTTTTGGTACTATTTATTTATTTATATTTATTTATTATTTGCGTAAATCATCTCTCCATATCTTCCACAGTCTGTATATGAAATTTGGTTTATTTCCCTTCATTAATTTTAGCTGCAGATGCCTCGAAAACAAGGAAAGTTATTTTATGGCCTCCCTGTTCAATTCAGAGATAATAAATACACTGGTGTGCAAAACTTAAGTAACTTTCGTAAAATGCTAAAAATACGGAATTGCTATGGATGCAATGGTTCCCAATAAGTTGTGGAGAATCAGATAACATACAATTCTGGAAACACACATTTTACAGTGGAGATTCGGTCATGAGGTCATTTAGGGGATCAACCAGAAATTGCAATTCACCACGTTCCTCAGAAAGTTAATAATGATTTGAAACTTTCACTATTGGTTTTAGGTGCAGTGAGCAATATTTAAGTATTGTTCACTGCGTATAAAGTTTTCTTTAAAACAAATTTTTCAAACAAAGTTTTCCTTATTACAAATATTCATATTTCCTCGATTAATCAAAGTATTTACTTCAAATTTTAATATAGTGCTTTGATGGCATATTGTCATGCATTCTATAAGTTTCGTATGATTTGGATGAAATATCTACATGTTATAAACAAAAAATGTGAGGAAAAATTTCAGATTTTTTAAAGAAACCTTTGTGTCTTCCCGAATATACGCACCACTTTTACGAAAATTGATGTAAATATTGCTCTCAGCACATAAAGCCATAAATAAAAATTGAAAATCTTTATCAGCTTTCTGTGAACCGGGGCGAACCGAAATCATTTTCGTCTTCAGCAATTTCTGGTTGGTCCCCTAAATGTCTTTGTGACCTAATCTCTACTGTAAAATGCGAGTCTCTACGATTGTATGTTATACAATTCTCCACAATTGATTGTGAACCATTGTATCCTTCCTAACTCCAAATTTGTAGCATTTTACGAAAGTTGATCAAGTTTTACACATCAGTATACATTACATTAGGTTATTAAAAGGGTGGAATCAGAAAAAATAATGAATTTATTTATTAACTCTTAAAATTTTAAAAAGCTGTCAAATAATATATTAATTGAAGTATTTACAAAAAAATTCAAAATGTGATCCTTCAACATCTATTCTCTGTGCCATTCTTTCGCAGTGGTGGCTCGTTTGCTCAGAAACAAGCAGGGCTACAAAACGTACTTCTTAAGTGGATATAACTGAAATACATTTGTTAAAAAACAACTTTACCTGTAAATAACCAAAAATTCTAATTATCTTAATCGAATTTTAGAAAATTATCGATTATTTAAATATTAGAAATTAAATCAGTGAGCGATTTCCAACAAAAGAAAACGCATGTATATAAACAGGTGCGTTTCTATCGAGGCAACATGAAAGTAAAACCGACATTAAAAGTAAGCAAAGAAAAGTAAATCAATAGCGCAAAGGTCAACTTTGGGAGGGATGAAGAGGAAAATAAGAGCATCAGTTTACCGAGCGCCAAACTGGAACTGCCAAAAATCCAGCTCAGGCTAAGCTACGTTCCAAGGAAGAAAGAGTTACTTCTCGCCTTCCGATGTATCACTCAGCTGTGCTCAGTGAGCGAATTTTCAAGCTTTCTTAAACTTTTCGGTGTGCAACCCCATCCTGTGTTTCTCTTATTTGTTGATTTCATTTTCTGATTTCTTTTTCCCCTTTTTATTACTTTTTTCCCATTTTAGTTGAAAATCGACTCTCAGAGTGGAAAAGTAAGAAAATAAGAATAGAAACGAAAATACAAATGCAACTATCGACGAATCAAACTGAACTGCTTGATTAGCAAATTTCTTTCAAGTCATGACGATTGGATGATGTACTATTAGACAAGTATTTAGATATGACAGTTTTTCTGTATTGAATAAATTTGCATTTCCACAATAAATGTCTGCATTTAAATTTTTGATAAGGCCTTTTAAATTTAGAAATCGGCATATCTTTGCAAATTTTGCAGATAGAAACGTGAAAGTGTATTTGTCCACAAATGGGTGTAAGAGCAATATTTTACTAATTGATACTTTTTCATTATAAGGACTGAATAAAAATTTAATTTTTTTAAACTTTTTATTACTAAGCTGCACAGAAGCCAAACTGTTTTCATTCAATTGCCCATCTTATTTAATGAAACTTTGTAGTTTGAAGTATATGTGTAGGTGTAATTATTTAAGGAAATAAAAGCTCGTTGCACTATTTTGGGATACTCTGCTTATACTCGGCTAAAATATATCAGAAGTACTGTCACAAAAAGATGTATATTTTCTATAAACTTTTCTGTATGGAACGTCGAGTATTGTTTTCAATATATGATTAATCATTATAATATGTTGGCAGAGTCCTTTCAGCAGTTTCACTTTTATATAAAAAAAAACTATTATATTTAGGTATCAGAGAAGTAGGATTGCACCTATTACACTCCATGGAGGAAGAAAAGAAAACAGAAAATTTCACAAAGACATGTCCAGAAAGAAATTTGGACAGCCTGCCTATATCTCTATTGGAACTGTCTGTCGTCAAGTGAGACAGTTCCAATGGGGATAAATAAATACCTAAGATATCAAAATCTAAAGATCATTAAGAATTATTTAGACAAATACTGAGGCAGATTGATAATTTTAAATGAGATGTTCAAGCAAAGAAAATTGATTAGAACGCAATTTAAACACTAAACAGTTGGGCCGAAAGAACTTATCACATTTTTCATCACAAATATCTAGTTCTACACAATTAGTATTAAAATTAATTAGGAGATTATTTAACATTTTTGATGTTAAATAATCTCCGAAATAATTTCTTCACAATGCATAAAAAATATACACATGGGAAACTAAGATAAAAGTCTATAAGCTCCTAAGAGAATTCTAGGCTTCCTTATCGCCCTTACTCACAGCATCAAAACAACAAACGTCAACAGGTCCTTTGAAATTCTCCCTTGTTTTTGCCTCTTTTAAGTCAAGCTACCACGTCCTAAATAAGTAATTTTATATGTTCTTCTTAATTCTATCAGGAGAACATATGAAATTACTTATTTTGAATTCAAACCTGGAGTTTTTCTGAGAAAAAGGACAATTTACATTGATTTTTTTCAAATATATATATATATATATATATATATATCTTCTCTAAGTTTTCTACTCCTACTTCTTTGGTTGATTTGATTTGAAATGATTGCGGTAAAACAACTTTTTTAGCAAGTTTTGATTGATAGAAAATTAATAATCATTTATCTGCTACTTTTTCTATTGGTTTTTTTTAAGGTTTAAAACAATTTTTTTAGAGTGTCATTTTTATTGCTTTCGTTATTGAATATTTTAAAATTTTATAACGTTCTTTTTTACGTGCTGAATGATTTTTATGAATTAATTGGGCATTTCTGATTACTTTTTAAGTTTCTTAACTTACAATCGGACACACACGTAATTTTCTAAACCTGCGTAATACAATAACATTTAGTTTAGTTTAGTTATATTAACGACCCGTTTTGAAGCAACACGAGGGCTATTTTGGGACGGACCTCGTAATTTTGAACCTCGGTCAGATGACGAATACAATAAAATACAAAATATTTCACGCTGACTCTTCTAATACTAGTATACTGACACTTCTAAACAGCATTTTCTCAAAACGTCATTGAAAAATCCTTAATCAAATAAGTTTTTATTTTTAATTCTGAGTTTAAGTAAAAGGTTTCACAAAATTTCTTTTGAAAAATATGTAGTATTTAGGTATTCAAACCATTACATGTGGCAATGACGCACAAGGCCAGCGATTATAGATTTTCCTAACATGCAAAATCTGGAAGGCAGCACATTAAATAATGACACAGTACCTAAATAGTCCATTTTAACAAGGACAGATGTATATTGTGTCACTGCAAAACATATGGTTTTTTCCTGAGAAGTGATAAGGAACAAAGGAATTAGTGTGAAAAGTAATTAGAGCATTCCCCAGATACATATAAGCGGAAACCAACAGAGGTGAGCGCGCGGACACCACTGAAGAGGAACGTTGCTCCTGGTATTAGGATTAATTTTCCCTCTCTGGTTCGGTGATAATGTCGAGTTTCAATGTACTAGTATTAATTTATTCAAATCGAATAAGAGTCCACGGTGTGTATTTGTGTAATAATCAAGATTGTAGCTACAGTCATGTAGTTATGTCCCTATTATTCTGAATTTAAGATATATCTTTTATCAAGAGTAAACATTATCCCTAGTCAAGAGTTAAAAAAGAATAATTTTATATTATTTTTAAAAAACACTCCAGAAGGCTTCAAGAGTTAGTTTTTGAACACTCTTAACGTTTTGTTTACATCTAGATTACCTGATATTTAAATGATTTCAGAGCCTTGAAAACTGCATAACTTTAAAATCTGTTTAAAAAAATTATCTCTATAGTTCTTGTTTGTACCAGCATTTATAACTCACAATACATACAATAGCTCACGATTGATAAGAAACTGACAAAAATTAAAATTTATGAATGAGGATTTAAAGATTAGGAAAGACATCAGAAGAAAAATTTATCAGTGAAAAAATATTTAGAAGATTATGTCCACCAAATAAATACAAAGAGGACACAAATTAGTGAAGCAATTTCTTAGTTGTATAATTTGCCAAATATTAATTGCAAGGCACCAGTTCAGTGGCAAATTAGTAATATTGTAATCTAAATTTACGGATAGAAGGTCCTAGGTGTTTCAAGTCTACATCTGAGTTTGCTGTTGTTCATCATTCTTTCTGTGTTTTCGTAAAGATGGAGATGTATAACAGCACTAATGAAGCTAAATGTTGTCCTCATTTTCATCAAACTTGCTCCTCTGTGCATTTGCAACGAGATTTCATTCACGTCAGAACGATTATCACGTCATAAAAGAATGACTATTAGGTCAGTATTTTTCTAATAGCAGAGACTATACCGATAACAAATAATTCATCAAAAATTAAAATATCATCCTTTAGCATAAGAAATTTGAATAGTGACACTAATTCTAATCGTGATTCAAAAACATCTTTAATTTGTACAAGAAAAGCAACTTTGAAAGAATTAGATTAAAGCAAGGAGAATTATATTTCATATATTCTAACTGTTTATTAATGGGGGTGGGTATTAAACGCACTTGAGGACATTGATTGCATAGAAGTCTCGGAAGAAAGTTTGTTATAACAGAGTTCATTATTTGCAGGACTTACAATAAAGGAGAGCCGCGGTGGCCTAGTGGTAAGGTCTCGACCGCGGAGCTGTAGGGTTTCAGGCCCGAAACCCCATTCCAGTGGAGATCCGCCGTGTATGGGGCCTGTTGCACATTAAATCATACGTCGTCGTTGTGGCGAAACGTCCTTCCTCTGGTGTGGTGCCTACAACCCACCCCGGACCAGCCGAGGCCGTGCGTAAAAGATTTGCGCAATAGTCTTTCTTCTCCAGGCCATAACACTAAAAAATTTAGACTGCTGTGACGTCACATCGTAAAGCCTCCTTTTGGTGTTGTTTGTGTATGCAAGTGTGTGCGTTTTTTGAAGGAATTCGCTGGATTTTAATGGATTAACTAATATTGAAGAAAGTTTTTGGCATTTATGTTAGTTTTATAGAATAAATATACCTTGATGTTAACTTTGATTGCATAAATTTGCACATTTGGAATATTTTTGTCTTATTTAACTCATGTGGTGACAAGTCTCTTTTGAGGCTTTAATTTTAGTATTTCTACATTATCGTTTATTTCATAGTCATATTTTTGTCAATCATTTGTGCATATCTTAGTACTAAAGCCAAAAAATTTCATTTGTTTCTTTAGAATTTTAGTATAGAATTATGGGTACAAATTAGTGTTAGTCGATCTCCGGTTTAAGCCTAACGTACGGAGGACTCTTTTCTAACTCTTTTACCGAAGGTAGTTTTTCCCGCCGCATGCTCTCGCATTGGAAAACGAAATTTTACGGCTCATATTTTTACCGTACTTTTGAAACATAAATAAAATAAATCTAATGCAGTAATTTCTTATTTATTATCAAAGATGAAACAAGCAATTAATAAATAATTATTTCAGACAAACTGATAGTGTAAAGTGGCATGCATCCGATTGGAAATGTTTTTACTTCTTAAGCTATAAGTAAATTTTCAAAACATATAAAATGGAGAATTGAAATTTAAGTTTAAAATAGTTTATTGAAATATTTTCTATATTATTTTAGTTATTAGTAATTATTTATAATTTAAATTTAGTGAGATCCTTTCACTTGATACTTGCTGCAAAGAGATTTTAAGTTTGGTTCCAATTTAGTTAGCTTTAGTCTTAAATCTTCCAGCTGTGTTATATCCATCCGATTTGGGTTTTGCCCCGTTTTCGAATTGCCCCTCCTAACAATTCTATTGCCCCCCGTGGAACTTGTGCCCCACATTAGGAAACACTGGTGTAATTATTATGGGCAGAGGAAGAAAATGTTGCGTTCCTGGTTGTAATTCTAATTATAACAATACAGACAATTATGTCTCGTCGTTCACTTTTCCGAAGGATGCAACGAGAAAAAACCAGTGGGTAAAGAGCATTAATAGGGCAGATTTTATTCCTAATTCAACTGCTGTAGTTTGCATAAAACATTTTAGCTCGCAATTCATTATTAAAGAAGATCGTGTTGTTAGAGATTACTGTAGCGAGTTGGTAGTACCGAGGAAAATTTGGAAGTTAACCAATGATGCCATATCCATCAATATTTCGCAATAAACCTTCTTACCTTCCTCATGAGGCATCTACTAGTAGAAAATCTCCATCTGAACGGATAACTGCCTTGAAACTGAGAGATGAACAAAATTTTGCAGAATGGTGCACGAATGGCACCGTTAATTCTTTTGAAATTTTTCAGGAAACGTATGTTAAGAAACTTATTGATGGATGGCTTAACATAAGAACAGATAATTTCGTCTTATGTTATAGGCTAGACATTAACCAGTGTCCTAGTATTTTTGTTTCCATGAAAATTTATAAGGATTTAACTGTAGAAATTTGGCATGATTCTGTGTTGTTAAAGACCAAATCTTACCATTTTATATTGGGAGAACATAATAAATGTGATCGATGGACACAATTTGATAGCTTGTTGAGTTGGCTAGCTGCATTTAAACCAAACGATGTCAAGTCTAATGAGAAAATAGAAAATGCAATACATTTGATAAAAGATGCATATTCTCAACAAGATGACAATGATAAGACTTTATTCTTCAGTGTAATAATTGAACAACTAAAATTAACGTTATCATCTAAGCACATTTATTCTACAGAGTTTCTTCTTCTTGCAGCAAAATTTTATTTTTTCTATCCTGCTGCTTATAGTTTTACGCATAGTTCAAAAATTTTAATCTTATCTCATCTTGTATACATTAAAAAATTATCCAATGCTTTGAAGGGCCCAAGTAGTGTTTCCAATAATAATCACACTATGTACTTTCAAAAAAAGAATGAAATGTTATCTCCCCATGAAAAACTTATCTGACTTCTTATAGATGAAATTTATGTAAATCCGGGTTTAAATTATAAGGGAGGAAAACTTTTAGAAAAAGCAGAAAATGCCAATCAACAAGCTAATACTATTCAAGCATTCATGATAACACCTTTATTTTCAAAATATAAAGAATTAGTTGCCTTAATTCCCAAGAAGAATCAAACAGCTGATGACCTTTATTGCCAAACTCTGAAGGTCCTACAACTGTTAAATGACTGCAAATACAATGTTTTATGTTTAATTTCTGACAACAATAGAATTAATAGAAATATGTTCACCCAGATGTGCCAAGGAAACCTTGTAAACTGCATCTCAAATCTTGTACAGCCTGATAATAAGTTATTCTTTTTTATTTGATACAGTTCATCTGTTCAAATCTGTTAGAAATAATTGGTTTAATGAAAAGACACTAGGGCAAGTTTTATGTTTTCCTTCACCTGACAATTTATCTAAAATCTCTTTAGCTAAGCTCCAAGATCTCAAAAATATCTTTGAAACAGAAAAATCAAATTTGATTAAGAATGCACCAAAGCTATCCCAGAAAGTTTTATATACCACTTCTTTTGAAAAACAAAATGTGTTACTGGCCTTAAATATATTTCATGAAAGCAATAATGCTGCTTTAGCTCATGGAGCTGGAGAGAAAGGCAAAGATACCATGGGAACTAAGGAATTTATCGATCAGTTTTTAAAATGGGGGAATATTGTTAACGTTAAAAATTCTGATAAAGGTAAGAGGTTGAAAAATCCCTTTTGTAACCCAATTAGGAGTAAAGATCAAATGAATATGGTATTCCTGAACAAATTTTATGATTGGCTTGTTTCCTGGAACAACAAATCTGCATTGCCATTAGAAAAAAAAGAAAAGAACTAGGATTACCAGGTAAAGGTGGTAAATTGTATAAGAAGACACAATTCGCCCTTCAGTTTACCACAGAATCATTGATAGATATTGTAAATCATATCTTCAAAGAGCACACCCCAGAATATATATCATTAAGTAAATTTCAAACAGATAGTCTAGAGGTAAGATTTGGGCAGTATCGACAAATGTCTGGGGGAAATTATAATGTTTCATGCCTTCAAATATTTGAATCTGAAAAAAAAACTAAAAATTGTAGATTGGATAAATTTTGATTCAGAAAAAAATGGGGAGTTTCACATAAAATCTTTAGAAATTTTTGAGGCAACTTCAGACACTTCAGTAGAATTTGAAGTAGATGAAGAATTGTATGAGGTTTTCGACACAACTACTGATGTTGAAATATCACCAGAGGAAATGCCAGCATTCATTTATATTTCAGGGTATGTTGCTAAGAAAGTTAGTCAGAAATTAACTTGCGATCTTTGTACATTAAAATTTATTATAACAAAAGGTTTATAATATGAAATTGACACTGCTTGTAAATATGTATCACTTCTAGATAGAGGAGGCTTGAAATGGCCTACTAAATGCACACTAGATAGAAATAGAAATATTGGTGGAAAGTTACCAAATTTTCAATAAATTAATTCGTAAAGAATTTGAAGAAAATTTTTTAAAAGCCAATAACCACAAGCAGCTGTTGGAACACCTGGTTTTTGAAAAAATATAATTGCTAAATTCTGTTCCTGAAGTTGCATGTGAATATAAAAATAATTTTGCCCTAATTGTAAAGCAATGTATTTCCATTTCAGCAAATATATTTTTAAATAATTATATTAAAATTAAGAACGACCAGCTTAGAGCTAAAAATTTGAAACAAAAATTATCAACTTTAGAATAATCCTTTTGTAGTTGAAGGATATAGACCTAATGGGGAACTCGGCTTCTCATAACATTTTTGAAAAGGTGTAGTACATCCTGAAACAGTAACTCTAAGGTGATGCGGAAAGCTGTTTTTAACATTAAAATTTAATTAGAAATTTATGAAAATGAAATTTAAAATTTTATTGGTTCCTCACACTTTTTCTCAAAACACTACTGAATAATCCATTATCAAAATTCATGCTTTGAACTGATCTTCTTGCAATTGAAAATTGTGTCAAAGCTTTTTTATGAAATGTAAGTTTTTCTGCATGTACTATTTTCACCAAATATTTATATTAATTGATCGTCAATATTAAAAACTCATTCAGTAATGAGTAACTGCCGAAAATCTTGTACTTCTGTTGTGTTTCCGCTTGTGAATGAACGTTTCCTACATCAACAACAGAGCTACGGATAGGCTCTCGATTGTGACGTCACGAATCCAATGTTCAGGCCTGAAGGTTTGTTTACTTTTTGCGCACGGCCTAGGACCAGCCTGCCTAATTGGCTTAAGGCCTTAAGTGGCCGGAGGGGAGGGAGAGCCAGTAGGATTTATTAAAAAAAATTTTAAGTTACATACTGCACCTGTAAACAAAGGTGGAGATTAGTTACATCGAGATATTCTAATTAAGTACAGTGGCCCAACCAGCCGAGGGAGACAAACCTCTCGGGCTGTGAGAATTATTAATACAGGGGCAAAGTACAATCTCAAATACCACCCAATTGTGCAAAACTACATTTGGTCTCATTTTATAAATGCCAAGAAACACACAGAATAAAAGAAAATCCAGATGCAAACTCACAAATATACAACAAAAAACTAGCATTCAATAATTAAACCTCAGGATAAAGACTCTAAAACCACAAATGCCTATCTAAAGGATACATTTAATGAGATTTTACATTCTAAGCCCAATCAAGGGAGGCGACACAAATCCATATAAACACAGAACTCAACAGCCACCAAAATTGCTGGGAGAAAGTTAATTACAATAAATTACCACGTTGCATTCAAGTTAATTATACTAAAAATAAACATCGCCAAATTTAAAACCAAAATCTTAAAAACACACACACATAAAAACCCAAACACACAAACACACCAAAATAAAAACCTATATTCCCAACCGACACTCGGTGAGAGCAAGGCCCAGGAATGTGCAACACTGAAAAGAGCGACAGGATACCCGGCGCCGAAGTCCCAACAGTGCATGTACAATGCCAGGGAACCAGGAGTTCAACACATGATGCCTCCAAGAAAATATTTCGTCTGTTCAATATTTCAAGGTTCAAAATTTTTAAAATACAACAATTTAATAAAATACATCTCTATATATACAAAGTTAAAATAGTAAAAAAGAAAATAAAATACATCTCTATATGCACAAAGTTAAAATAATAAAAGGATCACAGATCCGAAATCTTAAAACCAAAAAATTCCAGAATGAAACACAACTTATAAACATGAGGATAAAAGTAAGGGTCACAGATCCACCAATCAAGGCAAGTGAAAAAGAAGGTAAAAGTTAAGCCCACCTGGGGTGGTACGGAAGTTTCGAGAGGGAGGTGCCAGCTCAGATGTCGTCCTCGACATCTTACCGTGGTTCAAAATTACGAGGTCTGTCCCAAAATAGCCCTCGTGTTGCTTCAAAACGGGACGGTAATATAACTAAACTAAACTACAATAAAGGAATTCGAATGTATCTGATAGTTCAAGTCATAGTTCCTTGACATACAAATTTTCCCACATACTTGATGACGCATTCTATTTTGTGAATACATTGTTGCTTACTTTATATAAGACCGTATTGGACATTTGTAACATTTAAGTGTTCCAGACCATTTTCTATCTTCTATATTAACTGCTACAAGTGAATAAGTTAATTTTAATCTCAAAAATTCCGTAATTGAATCAACGAGCTAAACTCCGCAAAGTACGCAGGCTTAAAGTAAGAATGAGTAATTGGAAAAAAGTGGATTTAAAAAAAATACTCATTTTTTAAAAAGTTTTTGGCCAGTTAGACAAGTCGAATGGATGATCGTATTCCACTGTCGTTGATTATATCCCTTTGAGATGGAATACATTCGTGAAGAGTACACGATGGCTGGCCTGGTGGCAGAATCTTAGCTTCGAGACGAAACAGTCGAGTGATTGAGACTCGATTCAAGAACAAATCTAAGTGTACTTTGGTCAGGTGTATGTTAAATCCGTCGAGGTCAAATATACTACTTATAGAAGTTTGGAAAATGGATACCTGCTCAGGTATCATTATTGTCATCTGATCATGATCATATTTGAAAACTACGAGGTTCGACCAAAAATAATCCTTGCGTAGGTTCAAAGCGGAACATTTATCTAATTATTATAAACTAAATAGTACTGAAGATATAAATTGAAAGATAACCTAGCTTATAGCTTTTGATTTTTTTCTATTAGTCGCCGATTGTAGTGATCACGGATGTAACGATCAATCGGTTTTACTGATCAAAATAGCGCGAAATGGACCTACCGTATCTGAACACACAGAAAAATGTTCGGTTCTAGTGATCAACAATTCTCTTGTAGTGATAAATTTCAATGCCAGGCGGGAGAGTCCGAAGCCAGCAGAAGGGTCAAGTATGAGGACAATGAAGATGAAGAGGGGTCAGAAGCAGGGGTGTAGTGGAGCCGGAACGCTGTTCCGGTGCTGCTTTTTTTAAGAGAAATAAATAAGAAAAAATTGTGAAAACGTCCTTAAAAACAGCGCGATTTTTATCACCCAGGTTAGAGCGTTCCAGTGCTGCTTTTAGAGCGTCCCGGCATTGCTTAGTTTGCCACTACACCACTGGCCAGAAGAGACACTACCATCAGCCCAAGAAACTCTGAAATCCCTTCGTTCTTTTAAATCCAATACTGTGCTGAATCTTTTGATGAGCATTATTCATATGAATGGTCTATCCAACGAATGCTTGAAAATTAAAAAAAAAGAAACAGGTAACTCTCGATGACAGTTTTAAAAAGCTTAAAAAATTAATCATGTATGATTTCATTTTCCAATTTTGTACATTGTATCGAGTTCCTTTTTCCAATTAAGACGAATAAGTACATACTAGCAGTGTTGTGTGGCCTGTTTTTCTGCTATCCTTTTACAGCTATAGACTTTTATTATTTCTAAGGGATTTTGGATATTCTGATCATTTGGATGTAGTGATCACCTTGCAGTGGCGAATCTAGGATTCAGGTCTGGGGGGGGGGGCGGAGGGCATAAAAATTTTGTATCGTCGTGACGAATGTCAAACCTCAAGGCTAAAGTAAACCAAAACTGTTTAACTTTACAGACTTTACTCACCTGACAACAAGAATCATAAAGAACAATACAATACTTTCGATAATTTAATAAAAATTGCAATGAAATAACTACCCAAAAAATGTCTTCGGCCGCGTCGTCAAAACTACAAATATTAGTGGAATGACTACAAAAGTAGGAAAATTTTCGAGTCTGTATAGCCAGAAAGCAATGTTGAAACTTTTTTTATTTTTTTAAAGAGGGAAATAAAGAAAAAACAGTTGAAAATGATTTTAAATAAAATCAAGAAATATAGCTTGGCTGTGGGGGGCTGTAGCCCGATAGCCCCCCCTGGATTCGCCACTGTCACCTTGGCTTGGACCCAAAGGGATCACTACAAGCGACTTCCTCTTTAGAAAACTCAAAATTCAGATTTAAATCATAAGAATAATCATTCTTGGTGAAATACGCCACTGCTAGAAAAAGGCAATTTTTTAAAAAATTACTACCAGAATTTTTTAAAGGATTTATCAGCAACTTATAGTTAACAAGAAAATGCAGATTTTCCTCGTAATAGATAAATCACAAAAGCAGTATTAGATAAAATTTACCATAAGATTTCGTAGGCTTTTTATTTAGAAGGAATGAGAGAGAAAAATGGGCACCAAATAAAGTCTAACTTTTTGAATTTTATCTATGGCAACAATTTTGAAACACGAGAAATATCTTTTATAATTTCAATGAAAGGAAATGTTCCATTTACTGCCTTTAAATTAGAGAAAGGGGACAGGATGCATGAACGTATTCAGGTATTTATTATCCAAACAATTACATATTGAATGTAAAGAATAATAAAGAAATGATCTTCAAAAAAAACCTGAATCAAAAGAATAGTTCATAATTTTAAACAAGGTGGTACAGTGGCGGCGATGGAGGGGGGGGGTCGTCCCCCTACTTTTCTGGGAAAAATTCATTTTTTATTTCTTTTTAGCCGCTTAAAACTAGGAATAATAAAAAAGCAATAGTATTCGGGAAAGCTAGCTAATTTTGTAATAAAATTTTCATATTTTGTTGTTTATCCACTATACTCCCGGGTTTTTTAAGATTTCAGTAAATTTTTTGCCCCCTCACTTTTTCCACCCAATCGTCGCCACTGGGTTGGTACATGTGTGCTATATCCAAGCATTAGTACTATTATTGTTAGTATTATCATCTTTCGGCTTAAATTTTGAAATCTATTTCTTTAATTTAAAAATATGCGAAGCTGAAAACAAATCCACAGCTTCTCGTGTTACAAGAATGGCTGTAGACACTTTTTCTCTAAAGGTGAATTCGGGGCCGCGGTGGCCTAGTAGTAAAAGCTCGGCTTCCATTGTAGATCCGCCGTGTATGTGAGCTTGGTGCAGGTGAAATCCGACGTTGTGAGTCAAACGTCCATCCGTTGCTGTGGTGCAGAAGTATAGAGAGGGGGTTGTCATCTCAGGTGTCGTCCACGCCCTCTGACCTCAATTCAAAATAGCAATCATGTCGTGTTGCTACAAAACACCCAGATAGCATGCACATTTGCAGCAAGTGTGATTTTTTCTGGATATTATCTTGTCATGACAAACTTGACGCCACAAGTTTGCAGCGAAATTCCTGCAAAGTAACACAGCGCAATCGACCAACCCACTTTCAAAACAAGTTTGCTGAAAAGTTGATACGGCACACTTACACACCACGATCTGAATACAGTTGTATATCTGGTTTTGATCCTTTGTCTTTGTTTTAAAAAACATCCGATTTTGAATAACATCTCTTAGACCGTCCTTCTTTTTATTAGTTCAATAAATTAATGATAATTTGAAAAAAACTAACTAGGTCTTTTTATAAAAAAAACATTACTTTTGAAAAATTCTCCATCCAACTTTTACTAAATATACAACTCGCACTTTAAAGAAAACTATGTCGCCTTTTTCTTGATGTTGAAATTTTAACGTTCATAAACAAAATTGAAATTAAACCCAAAAAACGGTCAAAGTTTGTTGACAAATAATAATTTACTTTGTATCCCATATTTTTAAAAGTAATTACTTTTGAACACTAATTTCCTAATTTATTCCACTAGCAAAACGTATTTATTAGCGAAAATCGCTCTCACTTTGACTTCAAATCATATTCTCAAAATTATAAAAAAAATTATTAAATCAAGAAGATAATTAAAAATAACTTGTAGCTTGTGTATAATAATCCTCGCTACCTTCTCCAAGCGAGGATTCGCTGCCCGCTAGGTAGAAACATATAAAACTGAACATTTTTTGCAATGTTCTTTACCCAGATAGCATGTGCACTTGCAGCAAGTTTGATTTTTCTCGATATTAGCTTGTCATGACAAACTTGATGTGGCAACTTTGTAGCAAACTTCCTGCAAAGCAACAAAGCATAATCGACCAACCCACTTTCAAAACAAGTTTGCTGTGAAGTTGTTATGACAACTTCACACCACGATTGCAAAGCAAGTTTTCTGCAAAGATGATAACAGTACACTTACAGATAATCTTTGTCTCTGTTTTAAAAAAAAACATCCGATTTTTAATAGCATCTTCTATACCGTCCTTTTTTATTAATTCAATAAATCAATGATAATTTGTAAAAAAATTAACTTTTTTATAAAAAAATTTTGAAAAATTATCCATCTTTTTTCCTAAATATAGAACTCTCACTTTAAAGAAAACTATATCACCTTTTTCTTAATGTTGAAATTTTAACGTTCATAAACAAAATTAAACCTGAAAAACAGTCAATGTTTGTTGAAAAATGATAACTTACATTTTGTCCCATTTTAAAAGTAATTACTTTTGAACCCTAATTTCATAATTTATTCTACTAGCAAAACGTAGTTATTAGCGAAAATCGCTCTCTTTTTGACTTCAAATCATATTCTCAACTCAAAATTTAAAATATTAATGAAATCAAGAAAATAGTTTAAAGTAAATCGTAGATGCACGATATATTAGCGCAATCTATCTTCGCCTCTCAGAGTCTAGTTGGCTGAGTGGTTAGGGCGACAGGTTTAGGAATCGGTATGTCGGGGATTCGAATCCGAGAGTGTCTTCGTACTCTGTTTTTGCTATAGTTTGTAATGAGTTTGACGCGGCAAGCTTGTGACGACTTTGACGCGTGGTGACTAACTTGTTTCAAGCTTGTACTCTTGCCGTGTAAAATTTGTTGCAAGCAAATTTGCAGAGCAAGATTGCTTCAAACTAAAATTGCCATCTGGGTAATTAGATAGGAATCAAGCGCGTTGTAAATGCCAATCACTGGATGTTTGCTCTAGAGCTGTATCTAGTATGGACTAGGGATGTGTAATCCACGATTTTTTGAGTAACAAATATTTTTGCTATTGCTATTTTTAAATATCTATTCCAACTAACTGTTATTTCAATCACACTTTTAATTTTCAAAAAGTTTTATTAAGTATAAGTAAAGAGTTCTAAAAAATTTAAATAAAAAAATTGTTATTTGTTTTTAATATACATACTTTCTATTAATGTTTAGTTCGATTAATGTTAAGTTTTAATGTTTAGCTCAATTAATGTTAAGTTTTAATGTTTAGTTCTTTCTACTGTCAACAGATGGCGCCATCAAAAATGCTTTTGGATTTTTGTTGAGGAGATGTTGGAACGTGAGTTCACGGGTCACAATCAATAGTAAACAGTCACAGAAGTCAGCCTTAGACGTCACGGTCGCAATTTGCGGCGCGATAGCAGAAGGGAGCTTTTACCGTGATTGTTCTTTTTTCTTAGAATTACGGCGATTCTGTCAATCAGAGAGAAAATCGAATACTTGCTCCTTTGAGTTCCCGACGAAGCTTCGAATTGCAAAATCGAGGTTATCATTCGAGAACGCATACCACAACAAGAAGGGTGATTCACAGAAAGACTTCTTAAACCGCGATGGGGGGAGGAGGAAAGTGCGACTTCGCGGTGAAGCATGACCTGCTTATCTCTAAAGTTATGGGTGAAGCCTCTGTTCCCCCCCCCCCCGAGTGAAGAGTGGTGATGCCTCCTCCCTGTATGGGGAAGGTAGTTCATGATTAGGTGAGATCTTTTAGAGTTTATTTGATGGCACCATCTGTTGACAGCATATAGAGCTAAAATCTAAAACCTTGCAATTTTAAGAAGAAATGAAATTAAAATAAAAAAAACACTTTGCGTACATTTTTTACAAATAACTGAATCACACCTTTTTGACAGTAGTATCAATTAGGGATGACGAATATTTGACGAACTGTTATTTTCTACCCAATATCAAAAAATCACAAATACCAGTGACGAATACTACTGTAAAAAAGGTGTGATTCAGTCATTTTTAATTAAATGTGCATAAAGTGGTTTTTTTATTTTAATTTCATATCGTTTAATATATTTTTTTTGCAAGGTTTCAGTTTTTAGTTCTATATCCTGCCAACAGATGGCGCCATCAAAATCTAATCTAAAAGCTCTCACAAATGTATGAACTACCCTCCCCAAACGGGGGGGCATCAACTCACCCACTCAGGTCGAGGGGGAGCAGCGTCTTCACCGTGCAGATCCATGACCCACGGGATTGGCTCTTTGGTCAAGGCAGATCACCTTACACCACCTCCCTATTATTTTATCACAATTCGCAGTTTCCTCGTTTCCTGTTCCTCCTGATCGCAATTTTCCCCGATCGCGGTTCAATAAGTCTTTCTGTGAATCATCCTTCTTGTTGTGATATGCGTTTTTGAATGATTACGGCTCTTTTGTAATTCGAAGAAGAAAACGAATAAGCGTTCCAACTTCCAGCCCATAGGATCAGAGGGGAAGTTATTTCCTTCCTTCCCGCCGGTGTGACTTCAAACCACACAGATAGGCTTTTTGTGGTTGATCGTTTTCTGAAATCTATGGCTATTTTTTTTTATTTTTTTACTTAAAAGAACAGTCGGAAATCGGATTGGACAATAGCATCGTATAAAAATTAATTGATTACTTTGGCAAACCTTATTGGTATATTAATCTGGGAATTATCGATTTAATATCAGATTTTTATAGATTTTTTTTAGTTTTATTAAATCAATATTCTGAAAACTATGTTATCTTGCAACTTGTAGCGCCCTTGAAATTTATTTCTACCACATTCTTTCATTCATTCCCTCCTCTTGATTGCCAATTTGATACACTGATGAATGGGTTGATGTAGTTATTTCAATGAAACAGACGATTGGAAAAAGTAACATTTGCCGATATTTTTTCTTTTTCTTTTATCATACGAACTAAAAAGATGAGAATATTTTATGATAGTTTTCAGAAAATTTACCGTTATTTTGCAAGTTAAATCATACGCAGGGGGCCACACGCCCTCCCGCCGGTGTCGTGCGGAAATTTCGAGAGGAGGCTTACAGCTCAGATGTCGTCCTCTTCATCTGACCACGGTTCGAAATGACGAGGCCTTTCTCTAACAAACGTAAATCTCCTTTCTAGTTGCAATAAAATGTTCAAATATAGTCTTTTTATTACATCATAATAGTATGGTTTGAATAAAAGTGTGAGATGTTTGGAAAAAAAAACACATTTATTTAAAGTTTTGAAACAATATATATTTGTAATGAACAATTAGACTGTACAGAATTTTCCCGGAGTCAGTATTGTTTGATGAAAAAGTAATTTAAAACGTTTATGATTTTATTTATTTATTTTATAATTATTATATTTATTTTAATTTATAACTTTAAGATTATTGAATTCAAAGCTTCTTAAATATCACCAAAAACTAATTAACTAGTTGCAATTGTAATTCTAGCAATTAAAAGTATGCTTAATTTTATCGTTTCAAAAATAATAACTGACAAGTCAAAATCTATAAGTACACATATGTGAAGTGTTCTTCTATCGCCCGGGGCGCAGAGTCACAGTAAAGTTCAGATAAGATAAAAAGAAGAAAAAAGTAAATAAGATATAAGAACAAATAATTATATTTAGCAGAATTTTATAAGAAAAAAAAACGGAGGCGGGCTTATGAAAAAATATAGATCTCGAGCAACGCGGGGTTCTCAACTAGGTATCTATAAATTCCGTCATGTGACGTAAGTGGTGCGACATGGAGCAAAAATCGTTCAAATCGTAATAACGTTAACATGTGTACCAGGTTTAACCCCACTTGTAAGGTAAAACCTGGCAGTTTAATTTTTTTGATAAAAAGAATAATGAAAATGTGACTTTTGTGGAAAGATATATTGTACCCCGATAAACAATGAATATTTCAAAAAAAAAATTAAGAGCTCTATGTCGAATATTTAAACTCAAACAAGCCCTCGAACCTTATCTACCCGGTTTTACTCCACTTTTCCCTATTCGTTTTAGTGCATTTTGATAAAAGCACTAAAACTTTTTTACGTCTGAAAGATGTTTTCAATGTTTAATTTAATGTTTTTTTTCATTTTACTGAATTTTTATACAAACATTATTTAATGCTTTTCACATATTTTAATTTAATCCTTTTTCTGTTTTTAAAAATTGACGCATTTAAATATAATAAAATTCCTTTTAGAAGATCACACAAGATCAAATAGAATCAGTGGCGAATCCGGGAGGGGGTATCGGGCTACCCCCCAGACCCATCCCGGAATTCTTGATTTTATTTTAAATAATTACAACTGTTTTTTCTTAATTTCCCTCTTTTTAAAAATGATAAAAACGTTTCAACATTGCTTCCTGGCTATATAGGCTCGAAAATTTTCTTACTTTTGTAGTCATTCCCCTTGTATTTGTAGTTTTGACGGTGTCGAAGACATTTTTTGGCTAGTTATTTCATTGTAATTTTTATTAAATTATCGAAAGTATTGTATTGTTCTTTATGATTCTTATTGTCAGGTGAGTAAAGTCTATAAAGTTAAACAGTTTTGGTTTACTATAGCCTTGAGGTTTGACATTCGTCTCAACGATACAAAATTTTTATGCCCTCAGCCCCGCCCCCGGCCCGAATCCTAGATTCGCCACTGAATAGAATACATACAACTTTGCCTAGAAGTGTATATTTTTTACTATAAATATTTTACAAAAATAATAAATGTTTATTAAAAGCAATTCTTTAGAAATGGTTTGGAAACATTCTTTCAAAACTGATAATTGAAGTAAAATATTGAGTAATAACTTGAATTTTTGAGAGCATTAATTTTCTATCATTATAGAAGGTTTGAATATGAAAAGATTAGAATGAGAAAACTTATAAACACGGAAAATTAAAAATTCGAACTTGTTATTTGTACTCAGAATATGGCAAAACTATAAGTTGTAATTATTAAAAAGTCTTAAATTCAAAATTTAAAAGATAACGGACAATACGTAACTTTTAGAGCAATTCATCCACTAAAATTACCTGTAGGCTAATAGGATATGGTTGGTTATGATATATCTGAAAACATTAAGCAGCACTTAAAACCATCAAGTGAATTACTCATTCAAACAGTGCTTCCCCTTCGCACCGTTTTGAAATTTGCATTTTTGAAACGTGTTTGTTTGTTCTCTGCGTGTTTTTTTAGAATTAAAAACAAAAACTATTTATATCTTCTCGAATAAACGAGCTGATTTTGCAAAAAGGCAGTTTAATATCGCGAGCTGCTAAAAAAATCATTTATGAAACGTTGCAAATCATTTGAAATTTTTGTTATTCGGGGAATACCAAATATTCTGCTCTATCAAAACGCTTCAGACTGAGGGCTTCACAGCGAAAATCAAGTTCTTACAAGTTCTTAGTTACAAAACCACAATGCAAGCATTCTCAGCTGACAGATTTATTACATTGAATGGAAAGGAATGAATGAGAGACTACCCGATCACGTGAGTCCGATTTACTCCGGCTCCTACCCCAAATTCCTAGTATCATCCGACCTTCAAGATTGGCGGTAGACGGGGGTTTAACCCCTATCGTTAACGGGAACAATAAGGTGTAAGGAGGAATTCTATGCGACCGTTTTACGAACACTCTCTACGTTATTCTTTGAGAGATTTTAGTTCAATATTTATTTACAGAGGTGCAATTTTAAGTGAGGGTTTTTCTTGAACTAGAGACGTTTGAAGGGTTAATATAAGTAATTTAAATTTGCGTGTAGATCGATTATCACATTTCAAGGCAGAAAGAGAAAATCTTTCTATTTATCCTGAGCACTGTTTTGGTAGATACGCATTTTTCGTCTTAGGAAATTTCTCACAGATACGGCTCACACGTTATCTCTATAATAAAACCCATTAACACTTCACACCTCCTCTCGATTCACAATTATCTTCTCATTGCTAGACTTCCCAAAGACTGTGAAGTTGTTCTCACGCTTTTCCTCTGGAATTGAGAGAATTCTAAAGATGTATGTTTGGAGAAATTAGTTATTATTTTATCTCAGGAGAAAAAATGTCCTGGCATGTAACTATAATTTTTTTATGTAACTTGTTTAAAAATGTGCTTATAATTTGCAGAATAATAAATATCATTATATAAAGCTCTTTTTAACTTAATTAAATGTAGCTTTTCTGACATAGAAGTAGCTATGAGTATCGAAAATCTTATGGAAAATTTAGAGATCAGAAAATGCGGAAAGTCTGTAGCTATTGTTTTTAAAATAAACGACCTGATAATTGAGCCTATTTATAACCATTTGAAAATAATTTCAAAAGATTTTCTTTTTTTGAAAAATATCACAAATTCACAACGAATTCTGAAAACTATCTATGAGTGAGAGATTCCGAGTTGTTGAAAGAAATACTGAATGTCAACTTGAACAATGCTGAATTATGTCTTTGAGAATTTCTCGGCAGTTAAGGCACCGAGATTAAAGCACAATAGATGCAAATCTCGACTCGGTAATCACTCAAAATATTTCCCTTAAGATAAGAATTTACGTTCAAAAATTGAACATAAGCAATTCAAGAGCATAAAATTAACTAAAATATGGGTATGAAATTTATTAAAAAAAGACAAAAGAAGTAAAGAGGAATTATATTTTAAATTTCATTCATTTCCAACTAAATTTAAATTTTAATCTTTATTAGGCTAGAAATTTGGGCTCAGTAATTAAGTATTAAAACAACCGATTTAATTAAGAATAATTTTTATTAGATGTAGTTTTTCTTATGTCATGATTTAAATTTTCAAAAATGTGATAGTTGAGATTTAGAGTCTAAAAGCAATGAAAAAAGTTTTTGGCTTTTTTTTATTATTATTATTAACATTAAAAAGAGTTTGACGAAGGAAGCTTTTCAGCTTTTAAAATGTAGATTCACGAGTTCAACTTGATGTTAACATATTCTTTTTCCTGTGTGGCAATAAATCAGATTTAAGCATTAATGAAGTTTCGACTTTAATCACTCATCTCAAAACTGAAACCTCAATTGTGCCATGGCCAAGGCCGCAGTTTTTTCTCTTCATATTATTTTTTATTTACATATATTAAGTCCAAGAGTATCTGACAATCAAGAAGCATGTTCTTAAAATAATTTCAGACTGAAAAATTGATTAATTTAAAATTTGCAAAGTGACAAAAAATATGGCAAACTGTATTACATTTATTATATAATAAATTTTAGCAAAAAAAAAAAATTCTCTACTTTTATTAACTTTGTCTTATCTTTTATTGTGTGGGCTTCTGAAACTATTTTTTATTGCGACCACTTTTCAAGTGGAAAATTTTTTTTACGATCCCGTTTTATTCTAAAATGCTTGTTGCGGATCCAAATTCGGAAAAAAAAACATTGGGATATCATAGAATTGATTGCAGGCTACTTGAAAAATTTTCGTAAACCCACAATCAGGGCCGTATTAAGCTCTGTAGGGGCCCTTAGGCAATGCAAATTTCTGGGACCTATTTCCCCTTCTAAACCAGAGGTTTATATTAGTTTAATTTAATCTTTATATAAGCGGTTTTTAAGTTACGCGTATAACGACAAATTTATAATGGCTTTCCTCTTCATTAAGGGTGGGGAATGGAAGCAATGAATCTTGAATTTCTTAAGGGCCCCTTCAGGGCCCTGTCTAGTAGTTCCAAAATGGGACATTATTTTTAGAAAGCAAATCTAATAGCAAAAAATAATTGTTTTATTTCTACTCAATGTGTTAGATAAGCTTTGTTTAACTCACTGAGCCCTACATCAAAGCCCTGGGATTTGTCCCAAAGGGATTTTTTAAAATGAGATTTCAATAATATATATATATAATTTTTAATGTATTACTATCGTTTCTACCTCCCCCTCTCTTTCCGATCCTCCCGAAAGGCCTATAATTATAAAATCTTGGGTTTGCTTCACAATCAATGACGCTTTAACTTCTTTACCCGAGTTACGTCGTCCTCCCGCTAGAGTGGGGCGGGAGTTTCGAGAGGGAGGTGCCGGCTCAGGCGTCGTCCTCGTCATCTGACACGGTTGAAAATTACGAGATTCCTTCCAAAATAGCTCTTAAGTTGCTGCTAAACGGGATGTTAATGTAACGAAATTAAACCTAGTTACGCCACTGAAAACAGTGCCATTTAAATACCTATCCCTATTTTAAAAATGTTTTGCTGGTGAACCCATGAAGACTAGGCTATGTATAAAAGATATAAATCAAATTAAACACAACCAGTATTCATTATTAACAAGCTGTTCACGAAAGGCGATTAGATGTATCATAAAAAATATATTTATCAGCCTGAAAAAATTCGCAGTGTATTTCATTCCATAATAAAAAAAACATTTTGTGCCGTTTAGTTAAATCATTTGTCTAACAATTTTTATGTTCATTAAATACTGTAACAGAGAACGTAACAAAACAAATATTTATAAATAAAAATCAACTTATTTTAAAAAATATCATATTACTCTTTTCAGGAATTCTATAAAAAGAAATGTTGAAAAATATATATATTAAATGCCAAAAACAGAAAATTAATACAAAGGAAGTATTTGTCGTATACGCAAATTTAGAAAACCTATTTAATAAAATACAGATTACTCCGAATTTAATTTTAAATCTGAAAATACAGGAAATTAAAAAGCGTAGAAATCTAATTTAAAGGCACACTGTTTTTTAAAAATAATAAATATTCTCCCTCTCCACATGCAAGATGTATGTTCATCAAATTATAATCTGTTGTAGGTAATATAAAAAATTTAAGTTGGTGGATTTGAATTCTTTTTTATTTTGTTTTCATGATGAAAGACATCTTATAAAACTATTAATCTATTGTCTTAAAATGCCAGGAAAATATTAATGTTGTTTCTTTTATTCAATACAGTAGAGTGATACAATTTCCCTTACAATAACGTTTAGATTACAAATCGATTCAAGAAATCGAGAACTATTATTAATTCCATAAAGAGCTACATTAAGAGCTATAAATAAACTTGTAACTTCATTCATGATTGAGAAATGAAAATACCCTATACTAAAAAAAAAACAACCCCAATCCAATATTTTGAATTTTGCAGTGCTAATAAATTAGCTATAAAATCAGTCATCCTTAGCTGAATATCTCCCCACCTATCTGTTCAGTAATACTAGCATTAATAATGATACCATTTATTAACTTCTTTTCAAAATGTGTGGGATAAAAAAAATATGCATCTTTTTTCAGTGGTATAGAACTAGAAAACATACATTCTAGATAAGAAAATGCGATTTTTTTTAATCATCCTTGAACCTTAAGATAAATACTAAGCATTGCTTTGTTTATCGAAAAAGGCAGCAGTGAGTTAAAATTATTAAATACACAAACTAAAAACTCACGATTTTTATCTCCGCTGAAATTTGAAAGAGATTGACTCACCGCATATTGAAAAAAAATAATTACATTTATAGGGCCTGCAAAAAATGATATTAAATCGATCATTCTCAGATTAATATACCGAATAAGTTTGCCGAGGGAACCAACCAATCTCCTGTTTACGTACGATGTTAATAACTTCCGAAATAAGAGAAATCAGTACAAATACAAAACCACAAAGAACGCTTCAGGTAGTCGAACCAAAAGTCAAACCGCAAAAGGAAACGAGATGCGCTCACTCAGCTCAGCCGAGTCACACAAAGGAGCAACTATTCGTTTTTCTCTTCGATTTGCATAATCGCTGTAATTTGTTCTCAAACGAGTAATCGCCGTAAATCTCCTTTACTGTGATTGAGCTGTTTAAAGACCGGAAACTGCGAACTGTGACTTCAGTTATTGATTACTATTGTAACAATGTGAACCCCACTAACAGGTTCAAGCACCCCTCCCTCCCCCCCTCCAAACTACGTTTCAACTAAAATCCCTTTCTACAAACGTCGAAAAAAATTTTGCTGGCGCCATCTGTTGACAGTATAAAGAACTAAACATTAAAACTATAAAGAAAGTATATTGAGAAAGAAATAATATTTTTTATTTAAATTTTTTAGCACATTTTACTTATATTTAATAAGACTTTTTCAAAAATAAAAGTGTGATTGAAATAACAGTTATTTGGTATAGATATTTAAAAATAGCAATAGCAAAAATATTTGTTACTCAAAAAATCGTGGATTATACATCCCTAGTATCAATCACTGGTATTTGTGATTTTTTTATATTGCGTAGAAAATAACAGTTCGTGAAATATTCGTCATCCCTAGTATGGACTATGGACGAGTTTTCTGCTTTGTTTGTTTACATTTCAGTGCCTGTACTACGTAATTTCTGTGTAATGCTTAGTCAATGAAATTTTCAAAGCGGAAGTCCAACATAGAAGCAGATAAAGTCAAGGTTTTTAATGTAATTAAACAAACCAGAAAACTCATCCATAACCCTCCTACTGCCATTTTACTTCCCATGGATACCCGATTCGACTTAATTGTTTATTTTTATTTTCTTGATGTGGCAACACCTCTTTGAATTGACGTTTCGTAGAAGTTTTGTTGTGTGTTGGGTGTATATGTTGTTGTTGTTGACACTTTCCCCTTTATATTTGCATTATATTTACTTTAACTGGTGTAAGTAATACTTCTTTATTCGATAAAAGATTATTCTGAAAGAAATATATGTAGATAATTCGTTTTGAATTTTTCCGGCAATATTCCTAACTCCGCCTTCTTTACACCGCTTCAAGATCCTTGGTTTTGTTTTATTCTTATTACTTGCTTTATTTGTAACGTAAATAAAATAGCTTCTGAAATAATCCTGTTTTGAAAACTTAGACATTTTGGTAATTCGATTATATAAATTAATTCCGGTCTGCTAACATCGATTATATAAATTAATTCCGGTCTGCTTACATTAACGTGTACTTTAGTTTTCTGTGTGTATCGTATTTGTTTTTGCCGTATGTAGTCAGTAGCAAATTTTATGCTATTTTCAATTTAGTCAAAAAAAATCTATGATCTATTCAAATAAAAAAATACGTTTCATATTAATAATAATGAAAATATGAGTTTGGAAGTCTGATCGTCGAAAATAATATTCGTTTATAAAACAACTCCCTACCATTTAATTAAATTTTAACATATGAAACATGAATAGAAGGAGCAGGTTTTAAATTTAAACAGTAGATAGATATCTTAGTATTTTTGCCATAAAATTGTTTTTCTTAGCTGTAATCTCTTTGTATATTATATTCCTTAAAACCTTTGAGTTAATATTCAAATAGGGTAGGTGCTCCACTTTTGGCTACTGCACCAGTTTTGGCCATATTGGACTGTTTTCCCAATAATTAACCAGTAATTTCGAATTAACCAATAAGAAGCATTCCAACACTTTAAACAATCCTTGTTTTACTATTTTCAATCTGATTGGTTTATTTTTCTCAAACATGTAAAAAAATTAAATGCATGATCATGTATTGCATGTTCACGACTGTTAAGGTTTTTGTTAAGGAACAAGGTTTTGCAGCTTTTCATCATCAGGCTCTCGGAATTAAATGATTAATCCAAAACTGATTACCCTTAAGGTTTATGAGTTAAGCTTTCTTTTTAAAGTACCAGTTTTGGAGGTGGCCAAAACTGGTAATTTAAATTTACTATATGTGCCAGTTTTAGCCATGCAAGTGACTAAAAGTGGAACATGTGTTCCAATTTTGGCCACATGCTTCATTATTATGTTTTACACCATTACATAAATTTAAGAATATATGGATGAAATAAAAGCAACTAATTTAGTTTTGTTTCTAAAATAAATGCAACTGATTTAGTTTTCTTTCTAAAATAAAAAGTAAATGATGTATTTTGTTTTTGAAATAAAAGTAACTGATTTAGCTTTTTTTCCAAACTAAAAGTAACCGATTTAGTTTTGTTTTCATTTTACATAGTAATGGCTCCAATCAAAAATAAGAAGGCAGGTAGCATTTCCATAAAAAGATTTTGCTACTCACCATCTAAAGTTGCTAATGCAGTTAAGGCCATTCAAAATGGAATGTCAAAAACATCTCCATTTTGAATGTTTACCTCACATTTATGTTAGAAAATTGCAACTTGAGGAACCTGACTCAAGTGATGAGAAATATTCTTTTATGTGCATGGATTGCTCTAATTTTAAAAATGATTCTGATGAATTTGATTAATGTTGCAATTAAAAATTATAAAAATATATATTTGTGGATGTTGTTAGTGAGTATAATAATGCAAATTCTTGATTTGTAAGATTTCTTTTTAAACTATGCTTTAAGTAATTTGCAATGTAAGATTATTCCTCACCTATTTTTTTTGTTTCATTTTTTATCAAAAAAAGTTATGTGAGTATATACAGTTTATATTTTATCAACCAAATTAAATTGTTTTCTGCATTCCTGTTTCTTTTCTTTTAAAATTGAAATCTGCAGCTAAAATCAGCTTGGTAAATTTTATTACATATCTTTATAAATTAATTTAAAAAATCACATTTAAAATAACAGAAAATAATGAACTAAAATGCATATTGTATAAAAGAGATTTATTTTTGCTGAACATTCATTAAAATGTCTGTTAAAAATATAATATTATTGTGGCCAAAATTGGTGTGTAGAAGTTGCCAAAACTGGTGCAAATTGGGTTAATTTATTTAAAAATTCATAACTAAAAGTCTAAAATATTCTTCAGAAAAATTTTATAACTAGTCCAGAAAAATTTTATAACTAGTAGAAAGCCAATAAAATTGACTAAAGAATAGTATAAGTATGATTTAATATGCTTTAGAACAGTCACCCACTGTGAAATTTCCATTTCAAATTTTCTCAATGTGGCCAAAACTGGAGTATCTATCGTAATGTATATGTGATCAGAAACTTCTTTATTTATATTGTATTTTAGGAGATCTTTTCAAATGCATGTGGAACATTTGAAATAAAACAATGGAATTGAATATATGGAACATTATACATTTCATTTTTCTATGTACATACATAAAAGCATAGGAAAATTTTAAAAAGTCTTGTTATAGAACATTAAGTTTAATTTCAACTGTTAAAAACTGATTAAATTTAAATTAATAAAATTGCATGAAAAGAATTGCTTATACTATTTTGTGGTTGAATAATTAATCCATTATTCACCATTGTCCATTTTTTGAGACTCTTGCTTTCTTTTAATTTTCACCTAAACATTGCAATTTTTAGTTTTGCTTGTCGCACCTAAATGTTGAACTGAGTGCTATAAAAGTTGCAAAGCCATAAAAATAATTTCTCTAATTAAAAAGATAATCAATTCTAATTAAAGGTAATTAATCAGTTCTAATTCAAAAATTTCAGAAATGACATTTCCTTTCATATTTCATTCATGTTATCATATTAATGAAATTTTTTATTAAAAAAATAGAATAAAATTTTGGCATATATTGTATTAAATCTATTTTGAGAGCTTAATTATATTTTCATTATTTTTATAAATTATATTATGTTGTAAAATTCATTTTGTAGTTATGTCACTACAGTATTAATGCTTAAACCCTTTTTTATTGACAGCAGCAAATCTAGAGCTAGTATGTATGTTACACGTACAGCTTCTATAAGTTTTTTGAAAAAAATGTCGGAGAATTCATAGTTGAATTGCTCTAAGTGTGAGGTCTATCAATTATAAATAATTTTTGTTTATAGTTTCTGTGGCATCTATTTAAGACAAATATTTTAACTTTAACCTTGTAGTAAGATTGGTAATCAAAATAACCAGATTACTTTTTACATGGGTCATTCCAGTGAAAATAGTACATTTGATGTTTCAATTTTTTTTCAAAGTCAACTAATCTAATTAAAATTAATGTCAAATAATAGCAAAAGGATTGAATTTATCTATATTGTAAAAATTAATTAGCTGAACTAAGCACTAATATCTGATTTTCATAGTTTATTTATTGGTAATGGGAGATTTTGTCCACTCTCCTATACATTTAAATATTGCAATAAATTACAAAAATCTGCTTTTATTTTCCAAAACATTTTGTGCAATACAAACACATGAACACTGTTTTTATATAAATGCAGTAAAATTTCACTATAAAGGTATTTCTTACCTTTTATTGCTATTTTTCATACACCAAAATGCAAAAATTTTAAAAACTACATGTACAAATTAGCTTATCACATTAAATAGAGTTAAATAATCAGAATTACATCATTCCAGGTACAATTTGCATAGTTCTAAACAGATTAAAACTCTAATTTAAAGTGTTTTGATTTTTTATGTTGAAATTGTAACAAAAATACTTCTGTAACAGTGGACATAGCTGTAGTAGATAGGATTAATCTCTAATTTTATGCAAGGAAAAAAAAACATTTATTTTTATATATATTTTTTTTATTAAATTCAATTTTTGTCATAAATAAGTTGAGCTTTTTGGGAAACATCAATAGCATATGGGAGTTCATAGTATATATGTCCACCCATCAATTTCAACTTTGTTTCAGGTATTAAAATTTGGTCAAAATGAACACAGGAAATTATCCTCATCAAACAGTTTTAAATAATTTTTTTGCTTCATTTATTGTTGTTAAGCTCATCACTTTAACTTCACCATCATCAATATCATTTTGAGCTTTACAACATATTTTTAACACATTCATCGCTATGGGCCCCTGTGGCAGAAAATTATTATGCTTTCTGCGACAAACTTCAGTAATACCAATATCTTTCTGCAGGAATGTTCCTTGAATTAAGAATTTACAAATGGACAAATCTAAGAGTAATTCCTAAATAAAGTAAAATATTTGGTTTAACAAATACATCTTTATTTAGTGTTTAAATAAAATATATATACACATACAATAATCATTATAACACAACTGTGCCATTAATCATTTGAAGTAAGGTAAACATTCGGCTTCATTATTCACTTTGTTCACAACTTTAGAAGTGACGAATTTTCGTATCTTTTTGCTTCTAAGAATGTTTGTAAAATGCAGAGAATAATTTGTCCCATATATTAAAGTTATCGCTACTTTTAAACTCTTCCTAGTATTTTTATAACCAGAAGGTGGACTGTTTATTTTAATAAAAGTTTTCTTGTCATTTGTTTCTATATCATCTTCATTTCCATCTGGAGATCTTAATCTCTGCTTATTCACCTGGTCAATGATAGAACCCCATATCTCGCATATTGCTTCAGAAACTGGCACAGTAAGTACTGAAGCAAAAAATTTCATGAATGATGGTATTTTACTACTTAGCTCATGGAAAGATGTTATGTAAAGTAACTTTTGTGAACAGTTATTGCCATCACAAATATAGTTGTATAATTTTTAATACACCCATTCATTAAAAATAGATTTTGTCTTTTGTTAAAAAAGGGATTTCATCTACCAATGCATTGAACCTGACTTCATGTAAACCTTTTACTGTATCAGCTTGGTGTATATTTGCAGTACTTAGTTTGTGGATACAATAAAAAATTATTGTTAAATAAAAAGTGTAATGTTTTGCAACTCCAAAAAAGTCAATTTATTCTTACATTCATTTTCAGAGAAATATGAATCTGCTTGCTTAATAAGTGATGCAGTGTAGCCTAGCTAAATCACTTATATTATTTTTCAACAATGCAGTTTTATTGATTGAATTTTGCACTCTCAAGGTTTTTGAGCTCACTGGCTTTTCTGGTAAAGTCACACCAAGAAATGTACTAGTTATATCCTGACTAAAATCAGGCATTTCTATGGATTTCTTCAAACTGGGACATAAATGACAAGGAAGTTTTTCAGAAGAGATGTAAAATTTGTGATGGTGTCATTAGTAAGACAGATTGATAATTCTTCCAAGTATTGTTTCGTAATTTTTAAAGAAGAAATCATAGACTGAATAAGTGACATATACTGCCATGGAAACTAATAAGAATTTTGAACTTTTCTTGACGTCTTTCCCCAGACAACAGCAAATATCAGATAGTGCTAAGATATTGAACATAGTCTCTTTGTTCATTAACAAATCACGGAGGACATAACTGTCTGGATCTTGTTCACAAGAAGATACTATTAAAGGATAATCACAAATAAAGGTTTTAAAAACATATTCACAATATGATGAAAATTTCATTGTTTTGAACAGTTTGGGTTGTTTGTACAAGTAATCATCAAAATTTTCAGAACTTTTCAAAAGCATTTCATAACTTTTACCAATGGAAAAATGCTTAATTAAAAAGCATCTGCAACTATTTTTGGCACTTCAGCATGCCTTCTTATCAATTCAATCTTATGCATGGGATCCCATGATACTGCAATATCTTTTGATAACTTTTTTTTGAGATGCTTTGCAACATTCAATTTAACATATTGCCCATCAGCTGCAAGGCCAGTTAAGTGTTCATTGATATATGTTAAATCCAGCCCAAATTTTTCAATTGTGCTTAAATTGCTACCTGACAGACCTTCACCAGTAAAATCAGTAACAGCATTATGTTCCAAGTATATAGATTGAAAAAAAGGTTTTATGATTTATGTCAAATATCAGTACACTTAAGCCAACAATATGTTGGCTGCGTCTATTAGACGTCATTTTATCAGCTATGATTCCAATGGGAAGTTTGTTAGAAACTCTGAAGCTTGACATTTCTTTTTTTTAAGACTGTATAGATGTAAGGAAGAAAGTTTCTTGCAAACTCTGTAGAATAGCTTTTTAAGCGAACTTCAGCTCTGCTATTATAAAATTCTGTCAATATTGTTTCAAAATCTCAATAAGACGATTGCAATTTATAACACAAATATGCTGCCGAAGTACAATTAACAGCAGCTAATTTTGCAGTTTCTAGTTCTTCTTTTTCTTGAATACTTAATTCTTTGGCTGTTTGCAAGTTTTCACAATGGGTAACAGTGTTCAAATGTCCGCATAAATCATATTTGAGATGTCTGAAAGCATGTTCTTCTCATCGAAGTTGTCCTCATTTTCAAAATTGAATTTAAGTACTGTCTGACAATCATTGCATTTCAGACCTTCATTGCATCGTTCAGACGTCTCGGTCCATTTTAATAATGCTTGAATCGATCTAGAAGACTTCAATAGAATCTCCCTTTCTCCACTTGTAAAATTTGTTTCCGAAGTTAATTTCGCTTTAGCTAGTTTATCTTGCCATTTATTTTGATCACTTTTCAATTCTTGGATCTGGCTAGACAGACCTACAAAATAAAAATATGTTTATTCTAAAAAATTACAGAAATATTTATTTTAAATTAGAATTAGTTCAAAGAGACCTCTCAACATTCATTTGAATACTGCAAAACCCGATTTTGGAATTTTTAATTAGATTTTTTTATTTTTAAATGCTTTTTTGCAAATTGCGATGTAGCATACATAGCAATATATACAAATCATAAATATTTAATAAAAGTTACAAAATAATAGGCGAAAACAAACTCGTAGCTGATTATCCCATTTAGCCGGAGTGGGGCAAATATGCATGTTTAATAAGGACCCCAAATCTGGAATGGCTGCGGTCCTGAGGATTTAGGATTTCGGGTATACGAAAAAGAAAATACAACAAGTATTTTTTAAAAAAAAGAATATAAAAGGTTTAAAAAATATTTTAACCCTGTTGGTGCCGACCGAAAATATAGTACCTATGCGAAGAATGCCGGACCAATTTGACAAATTTGCTAAGGTTTGGGGAAAAGCTCATAAAAAACAAAAGAGTGATGTTTACAAAATTGAAAAAGACGCATATTACGAAATAAAGGAAGAATAAATTAATGCCAATTGTATCTCAATATTTGTTAAAAATTATGCGAATAACATAAATATAAAACATTATAAAAAACAGAAAAATCAATTCTCTTTTACGAACAGTATTTGCACATAAGAAAAGTCATCGTTTGGTCAAATACAATGAGTATAAATATTACATTTTCAATAATTTGTAACAAAATGACTAATATCAGACCACAAATCTAGTTTTAATTAATTAGTAAATAATTTTTCAATTCTTTTGCAAAGAAATTAAATCATTTAATGTTTTATAAGTTTATTTTGAGATGGAGTTCTCTCGCAATTCGAATATTAAGTCGCCATCGCATGCTCAACGATATATCGTCGTTGGCATTTTTCACAAGTGTTGCGAACTCGGCACTAAAAAGTTTAAATAAGAATGAAGACCTTTGACTGCTAGCAAAATTTCCTAAAGATTATTTGATGATGAAACTTTACCACAATCAGCGATTCTGGCGGCAGGTGTATCTTCTAATCAAGGACGTTTGTTTCCCACATTTTCATCACCTAAAAACTTTTTAATTTCATTCATTTCATCGTTATTTCTTCTCTTCCGTCTGTGGCTTTTTTTTTGGGGGGGGGGGGGTGCCGACATCATTAAATAGAGCTGACTTCCAAATTTATCACTTTTCCTAGATGACATCGATTGTAATGAGTTTTCTTTTCCTAGATGACATCGATTGTAATGAGCTTTTAAGTTTTTTTTTTAATAACTATAGTTTCACATAAACTACAAATAACTTTCTCATTAGATGCCATGAATAAAAATCATTGATTGAGATATAATTTTTGAAAATACTAGGCACTTCTATGTAAAAATATTTGAAACAAAATAAATCTACCTGCTTGTTTCTGTACATGGTAATGCATATGCATCAAGTGGCAAAAGTGTGCTCAAAAGAAACTCCTTCAGCAAGAACCTTTGAAATCATGGTTACAGATCAGATATATGCGTGTGCGTACATGTCCATTTCTAAAAATAGAATCTCGGTGGAGGGAGAGAAGTGAATGTACCATACAGAGGGAAGAAGCGTTTTTGCTTCACCCTGAATTGCCCCTATTGGTGAAAGGTCTTTACCTTTTACCTTACCCAGCATGTTTGAAAGCGATTCATCGTCTGTAGAAAACAGAAATAGTTCTGCGGAACGATCTCGGCGCTTTTGTGTGAATATGTTAATTCTCCCAAAAGTATAGTTTTTTTCCAAAATGAAAATATTTCTGCAGGAAACCTTTGCCGTTCTGCGACATTATCGCCATGTTGGCAAATTAGATGCAAGCTCCAAGAAAGACAAAAAGTAACTTTTCTTGCTCTAAACTTAATTTGTAAATAAAAAAAAGAGAAAGAGGCGAATGTTTACAATGGACATCTATTATGTTTAACTTAATAAATTTGTTATGCGTGTCAACTTCTAGTGTGCAGTGAAGATTCCTGAAGGATGTGATATCTCATCCGTAATGATGAATGTATTAAGTTAAATTTCTTACTCATCACCCTGAAATTTAAAAATAAGCATTTATATGCACCTGCTTTTGCAAATTTTTCACTCACTTCTTTACTCGCCTTATGTTCTTCATCATCAAAGGCTTCAGTAGACTGTCCTGATGAAGCAGAGGAATAGATGTCTGAGACTTTGTTTTTTTACTTCTTGATTTAATTATTTCTTTAATATGAAAAGCATACTCTTTTCCCCCCCTCAAAACAGCAACAAAGATTTTCATTTTTCTTGCAAAAATATGATACTTCTCTATAAAGAAATAGGCCATTCCCTGTTGTGGCCATTTGGTGAACAGATGCCTTTCAGTACAGGTATTTCTACTTGGAATAATGTTGGCTACAGATTCTATTTCTTTATCTGTTATTTGATATGTACCTAATCTTATAGTTGTGCAGTTCCTTAACAATTAGCATTAGAAACATTTTTTCCAGATACTACTAATCTGTCAGCTATTCATTTTAATACTGCACCAATAATGATGCACTATTCGTTTTAAAGTTGCACCTTTTCTATGGTTTGCTTCAAAAAAGTGAAATTTGTACCCCACTTGAAGTATTTTGATACATACCTATCAAACAAGTATAATTTTTTTTGTCTGTACTGATTGCTGGGGACCATCAGAAAAAAATTAACTTCTTTCACAGCATATTTGTTTTTGATCATTTAAGTTTTATTTATTAATAATTTTAATTATGAATATTTTAAAGATAAAAATATTCATAGCTATTATTAATGAGTATTTAAATAGTAATTTTATATTGTGTCCATAATAATTATTATATATGTATTAAATTATATTAATTATATATTTATAAATATTATATAATTATTATGGAACATATTGTCCAGAAAAAAACATTTTCAGAACTGTTCAAGATAAATTATTTACTCTATTAAATACTGTCCACTCTGTTACACATGGAGTGCAACAGAGTGGACAACTAAGCCTAAAAAAGCCTTTCTAATAATAAATAAAAAACAATTAAGAAAAAAATATAAAATGAAAAAAAAAAAATGATTCTAAAATTGCTACTTTATATGGAATTTCAGGAATTCTTTTTTTTATCATTAATATAAGTGTAACATAGTGGACATTTAATAAGCCAAATTAACTACCAGAGAAAAAGAATGAGTCTTACCTTGCTTGTTGCCTGTTGAATTAAAAATGACTAACCAAGAATGGAATATGCACTACTTAGTCACCTCAAAAGTGCTACCAAATTCAATTTTATTTTTTATTTTATTTTTGAAATTGCTGTAACAGAGTGGACATTTCCAAAAACACAAAATCTTAGGACATTAATAAATAACAATTTTTTTCATTGAAAAATTTGTGTTACTTACGTATTATCGCCACCGCAGCTACAGATTGGGCGGTTTTTAAGTTTCAATCTACACCTAAAATTTTTGCGACAAATCATAAAATAAAACACTTTATTTAAAATCAAAACACTTTCGAAATTCAAATCACTTTATTTAAAAACGGAGTAGTCAATCGGATTTCGGTGGAATATGGACCAATATAGAGTTTAACATAGATTCAAAACAGTCTCTATTTTCTTTCACCTGATGCTGTCGCCATATGAACTCTGCTAAATACGATTCCAAATGATGTCTCGCTGTCTCCCTATGTCTCTTGTTCCTCCATTTAGCACTGCTCCACATTCTCTCAACTGTTTGTGTATGAACTCCTGTATCAGGATCAGTAAAATTGTATTTATGATTAACTTTAGCATGTAGGAATCCTCCTCTTTCTATTCTATTTGTTTTGTAACCTTTCCAACTGTCAGAATAAATTGTGTAATAATAAAGATTGCTCTTTATTGGCGCATTAGCGCAACTTCAGCTGCGGTGGCGTTAATACGTAAGTACCAAAAATGTTTTTAACACATTTTATTGTTAAAATTCTTTTTATTACAGAGATGCAATTTAATTGATATTTTCTATTATAGTATTTAACCAATTTCTTAATTAACCTTTTAACTGTCACTAATTTGTAGCTGGGGCATCAAGATTTTTTCCTTCTTGTTCCACATATAAATTTTTTTTACACCTTCATAAGTCACTGAAGGTGTAACAAAAAATACCTGATGATATAAAATTAAATGAAGAATAAATAGAAAAATACGATTAATTGCTAGTAATTGGGAAATTTTCTAAAAAAAATTCCAAAATGTTGGACACGATTTGTACCATTTTCACTGGAATGACCCACATACTGTAAGTAATTTTCTAGTCTTATCAGAAAGCTATATCTATTTGACTTACTGATTAGCTTTGAGAAGTGTATTTTTGATGTTGGCTAAAATATTTGAAATTTGTACATTAAAAAAAGTTACCATTAACAAGTAGTAAACTGAAATATCCATACTTTTTTTGCATGAATATATTTTCACTCCATGCTCAAACGTAAAATTGTCTGCGAGTATATTTTTCACGGGGTTCCCACAGGTCTTTGAAGTGCTGTTATTTCTAAAAGCCCTTAGAAGTACTTATTTTTCTTCAGTAGTCCTTAGAAAGTACTTATTTTCCTTTTAAAATAAATTCTTTTTTCATTTTTAAAAATTCTTGTGATTTTATCACATGGACAAGCTACAGTAGAACGAGGGTTCAGTGTCAATAAATCATTAGAGGTAGAAAACTTAAAAGAAGATTCTTGTATTGCTCAGAGGCTCTTCATTTTTGAGAATTTGAATAATTCTAATGATATTCACTCTACAATTGTTACAAAAGAGTTGCGAAGGTTTGTCTCTTCTTCAAGGCAGAAATATATCCTTCAATTGGAAGAACAATGAAAAATTGAGAACTGAAAGAATTTGGAAAACAGTACGAAAAGAAAATTAGACAAGCTTAACTATTTAAAATCTGAAAAAACTTTCCTTCAAGCTGATATCACAGCAATGGAAAATTCAGCTGAAGAACTGTCTAATAAAGCAGAATCTTCCAAAAATATTTCCCTTTTTATAAAAGCAAATGCTCTGCAAAGAGATATTAAAGAAAAAACATCTGAAATTAAGGAATTTAATAGTCAGATTTTTGAATAAGAAAAATAAATCAACTGAAGAACAGAAATGACTCTATCAGAATTTAAAAAATATTCTTCATTTACTTAATTTCTGAAAATTAAAGCATTTTAATGATTTAAGTTGATTTTGATATTTGTAAGGCCATTTTAATGTATTTCATTTGTTACAGAGTTACATTAGTTCAATCATTAAAATTTTAATTGTACCCTTTACTTTTCTTTTTCTTCTATATAATTTCCAGATATTTTTTTAATAGGAGCGAAAACACTCCTGTGAAAAAGTTAGATTTTGTGTAAATATTGATATTGTCTTTCTTTTTTTATGTGTGTGTGTTTATGTGACTTTGTACTTTACAGTATTCTTAAGTTTAAAGCCTGCCTAAGCTCTAAACATTAAAAGCTGAAAAGAAAATCTTGGAAAATTTTAATTTTTAATTTTTTTTTTTTTTTTTCTATTTACAATCTTGGAAAATTTTAAATAGATATGAAAATTCTTTGTAATTTATTGGTTTAAAGTATGAAATTTTTGAAAGAAAATTGTTAGAATATATAAGTTGTAATACGTTTATAAGTCAAGTTTTTTTTACTATACACATGAGCAACTTTTTGAACTTTGAAGATAGTGGTAAGTTTAATTTTTTTCCCCTGCTGTGCCTATTTTATAGTTTAAAATGACATGCATGCATATACATGCCCATATTTTAATTGCTGACATTTTTAAAAATGGGACTGGGCTTATTTTGAAAACATTTTTATGGCATTATTTTTTGTATAATTTAAAAAAAATAGACTTAAATATTGAATTTACATCGTATTGTTCTTATGAGTTTAACTAAACTCTAAAAGCATCTCATTTGGTTCAAAGCCATGTATTAAATTGTGAAATACAGCTTTTATAATGTTTTATTTAAATCCTTATAAAGTCTTAGAGGGTGCTTATTTTTAGTTTGAAAAGTAGAGTGGGAACCCTGTTTCCAGCTGGTCATTGAAGTACGATTTAAAACTATTAATTACAATTCTACCCATATAAGATAATTTTAGCCGTAACATGATGCTTCTCTCAGTGGCTTAGCAAATATAGTTGGTACCTGAGGCATGGTATTTTTTTGCCTCCTCAATCATGTTTGGCTTTAAAATTTAACATAGCACTAACATTTTGTCTCAATGGCACACCCTAAAGCTGCTATCAAATGGAGAGCTATCGTGCACTGTTATCTTGAGCATGAGCACAATCCCATTCAGCATAAAAGTTTGTAGCACTTGACGCATTGAGACAACCGGTCGGACAGAATTTCGGTATCAGGGAAGGTGAACTATGTCACCGTCAAAGTCACACCCGATTGGTTTGAATTTCCGCTGCTGACAATTTTTTGTTAGCACAGTGCACAATAGCTCTCCGTGTGATAGCAGCTTTAGACTGGCATTTGTACCCCTCCATCACTATGCCACTGGCTTCAGTAGTCTAACAAGAGAACCAATTTACTCATCTGCCGGATGTGGTTCCAGATATTGATTCTAGTAAAAATTGTTATGTCTTTTGATTAGTGCAGATTAAATCTTGTTTTTTTTAAAATCACAAATTCATGTTTGAATAGAAGTTTGGAGGTTTATCTACTGTATCCGATATCCTCTTAATCGTGCTGCGATTAATGTTTTAATAATTTTGTTTCATTTTGCATTGAATTTTATTTGTTGACTTTCCTTATATGTGGCAAAATTATTCATTTTTTTAACTGACGATTTTGATTGCATGAGGATGTTTAACTTTTTATGCCCTTTATTTAGAAAGACATAATATAACTTACTTGTAACACAAGAGTTCCCATTAGAAGTTACCTTCTTATGTCCTTTAAATAGTATTTGCTGGAGTATGTGTGTGAATTTATTATGTTTCAGTTCTCTATAATTATTATTACTATATTTGAATGACTATTATTATTATTTTTCTTAATAAGTATTAAAGATTCCATCTTTTCAGGCAATTCGTGATGTCAAGAACAGCCACCAATGGCCCTTCTGCTCTAGAAAATATCAGTCTTGAGCAAGATATGAAAGAAGCATTAAATAATAGTCCAACGATGAATGAAAGCCCAGATGCTGTTCATTCTGGATCTCCATCTCATATGACTTCTTTTCGTTCGAATAATATACCACTGCAGCGTTCTGCTATTCCTCCATCTTCACTTCCCACCACAGCTTCGTGGCAACCAAATGCTCCAGGTATGAAAACTTTCAATTATCTAAATTTCGTATCATTACTTTTGTTTTTATTTTGTTCTCTTTAAACTTGTCACTGATTGAGCTGATGTGTTATTTTGCTGTGCCTCCTCTTAAGTAATGCCACACCTGTGGAAAGTTCTAAAATGACATAAAATTTAACAGTTGGTATAGCATTCATTCTTTGACAATTTCTCTAGTTTATTAAAATGTAAATCTATTGTATTTTCAGTTTAAAAAAATAGTTTTAATATTTTTTATGTGTCTGATTCTTATCTTTAAAAAAAATTATAAACCCGCAGAACAAAATGAGGTAAAACGGGCGATTCTAAACCTATGGGTGGAGCTTATGCATTATTCTCGCCATAATTCGGAGTTGAGATCCTTCTCTAATAGCTGATAATTTATATTAATATAAGGATGCTAATCCAACAAATTAAATCTTTATTTTCTTCAACACTGATTATGCAACACGAATTCCATATAGAGTGGATTTATCACATGTGTATATCAACTGATAACAAAAATTGAATTCATTCTTTGTCTAGACTTTTTTTCAAATTATTTTGCTCTTTAATCCTTTATTAGTGTATTCAAAATTGTAATATAGTGTGAACTAATATTATTACATTCAGAATTGTCCTAAAATTCTATTCTAATCTTTCATATACATATTTTTTTTCCAACTCATTTTATAGCAAGCACCTCTGTGCCATTAAGTAGCCCAAGTCCTGTTCTAAATGGAGATGAAAGCAAAGCAAGAGTAGCAAAGCCTGCTCATTCAAAAATTGATTCTATCAAACAGTGGAGTATTTCTACATACAAATGTACTCGACAGATTTTGTCAGAAAAACTGGGAAAGGTGAGTAAATGCTTTGATATCAAAATTTTGTGAGATAGATTTCTTTCAGAGCAGTCGGTGCATGGTTTGATCATATATCAATGATCTTCATGGAAGTTTTCATGAAAATGGTATAACCAGTGTAGTTAGAATGGGAAATTTTTCTCTCTTGTATTTCACCTATCTTACCATCCAAAATTTGACCTGCTAATATTTGAATGAGATTTTCTCTTTGTTGCGTTTAAAGATAGTTGCAGTTTTACTAATTGAAATATTACCAAACAAAATAGACTGAACTTTAACAATCTTTAAATTTACAGGAAAATTGCTTCTGACAGAGTTTTTTTTTATCCTAACTACTCAGAAGTGATGGAATGAGTGTTATTTATATGAAAGATATGTAAAGGCTTCTTATGAGGTAAAGCAATAAATGCATATATTTATGTGATAGACAGGCAGTATTGGCTTCAATTTGTTGATGATGATGATTCAATTTGTTGCTTACATTCACTGTGTTGAAAAGTAAATGTTTTAGATCATTTATGAGTTTGTTACGCACAGGTGATAGAAATTTGCATACACTGAGCTAGGAAGCTTCTGAATTTTTCTTTAAAATTAGACCAAGCATTTTAAATGAAATTGTACATAAATTAAAATTTACATATGTTTTTCCTAGCTTAAAAAATGAGTTAAATAAACTATATTTTACTTTTCAATTGTTTGCTTTTTTCATTAAAATTATTTCTTAATAATTTTAATATTTAAATAAATATGGGTGAAAAACATTGTGATTGAGTTTAGACAGGTATTTTCATGCACCTGACAAGGTTCTAAAAGTCAGTCCTAGGCAGGCATATGAACAATGTAGGTTTCTCTATTGTCTTGAAAATCTATTAAAATTATGTAAAATATGGTTGTTTCTGCTTTGAATATTTTAGAATCTATTCTTATTCTTTACTAGTAACCCATTGTGACAGGGTTCGTATGCGTCCTTAAAAGTCCTTACTTTTACATTTAGTCCTTATTTTTATGCCCCATTTTTAAAAAGTCCTTACTTTTTACTCTACCATTATTAAAAAATTTAAAATTTCACCGATTATCGTTTTTCTAATTCCTCCTTCTCGGCGGCTCTAATCTCGGTCGACGTGGCTCTCGCGGAATACGGTGAGGGTGGGGGGACGACACTGCTCGCGTTCTACGAATCCATATCCATCGCATACACTTTGGGAAATAAGGGAGGAGTTACAGATGGCCTTTATTGGTCCATGGTTCCATAGGGATGATTGTCAAAAGTGCTGTTACCATTTTTAGAACAGTATCAAAGTGATAAACCTTTACTTCCATTTTTTGCCAGTGATGTACTAAAACTTGTTAATGATTGCATTCAACATTTCAAAATTTTGAAACCAGAGAATGAAAGAATTGAGAAACCTGAGACTTTATGCAAATTCAATTTCAGTGACCCAAACTTGTATAATGATAAAAGTTAAGTGTATTTAGGATTTTCTGCAGAGCAACTAATAAAAGAAAAGATAAAAAATAAGGAATTAGCAGAAAGGATGCTTTCACACTCAGACTGGATAGTCGGAAAAACATCATAACAATGATAAAACATTTCATGCAGAAATGTCCTGTGAATTACGCACTAGTAAGACCTGCGATTTGCATTGAGCATCGAGTAATGGCTGGATATCCCGAAAAGCACAGGAAAAAATGAAAAAGGTATTGATTGTATTGTCGCAAAATAAATGTATTTTGAGAAAAGATTGCGACGAAATTTTGTTACTCTATGCAGATTTTCTGTTAAATATTGTAAAGCCAAATTCATTTGAATTTACTTCTTTCAATCCAAAGAGTGATTCCCTTGATAATTTTTTACAAACTTATTTTAGCAATAATAATTATGAAAAAGTTTGGAAGATAATCAAAATGGTATTAATACTGTCACATGGACAATGAGGTTTTCGGTGAACAAGGCCCTGGAAATAGAAAATTTAAAAGATGCTTCATATATTTTCCAGCGTGTAATTTATTAAGCTGTCTGAGGCTATTTATGACTTAAAAATTACTAAAGAAATGAGGACGGCTGCCACCTCAACTAGAGCAAAATACATGCAGTATTTAGAAAGTGAAAGATCCAAAGAAAAGACTGAAACGAAAAGCTTTAGGGGAAGAAATAGATTTTTTAAAACAAGAGAAAATGTTCCTCCAAACGGACATGCACCAAACAAATGATTTAGCTAATGAGGCTGAAAAGTCAAAGGACATAAATTTATTTATTCAATCGCATGAACTAAGGAAAACAATTTCTGAAAAAGAAATTAAAATAAATACCTTGGATGTAAAATTGAATGGAAAAAGTTTGGAATTAAAAGATATTTAATTTGATTACCAGTTTCATGTTTTGTTTTTTTTTCATCAATTTATTAACTCATATTTTTAGGAGTTTTGTTGTGTTAAATTTATAATGTATTATCTTCTATGTTTTATATTATAATTTATCATCTAATAGGTTGAATTTGCAAAAATGAAATTTTATTTAAAAATGCGTGCGACAATTCGTTAAGTTTATTCAATTTAGAGGTCCTTATTTTTTGGTTTTTTTAGTCCTTAAAAGTCCTTGATAGTCCTTGATTTTCTTTTAAGGAAATGTGTACGAACCCTGTGTGAATTCAACAGAAAAAAATTAAACTTCATTTTTTCTGCGACATCAAAAAATATGAAACATATATAAAAATCGTAAATATCAAATATGGCATGTAATTTAATTTTTGAAGATAATTCATTTTTACCAGTAGTTTATTTCGAAATTCTTAAAATTCCTGCTATGTAAATTTTTTCTAAAATTTTCACTTTATTTTCTATTTTTCCATGTTAAAAATTGCCGTTTTAAAGTTGGTTAACTCAAAGGTAAGACTCTAAAATTTTAGATAAATAATGAATGAATTCTAGAAATTTTCCTAATTATTTTTATGTTTACATAAGTTTTAAAATTTCTTTGTTTTTTACCTTAGGGAACAAGAACTGTCGATGCTGAAATGGAAGCACAGATCGAATTACTGAGAGACACACAGACAAAGTACTGTAATATTCTGAGACTTGCACGTGCTCTTACTAGTCATTTCTATCACGTTGTTCAGACCCAGCATGCATTAGGAGAGGCCTTCTCAGAGTTGGCACATAAATCACCCGAGTTGCAAGAAGAGTTTTCATACAATGCTGATACTCAAAGAAGTTTAAGCAAAAATGGTGAAACTCTTCTTGGTGCTCTGAATTTTTTCGTTTCTAGCCTGAACACTCTGTGTAACAAAACAATGGATGACACTCTTCTTACTGTTAAGCAGTATGAAAATGCTAGGTATGTCATAATCTTCATAATATTTCACTTTAATATCTAATGAAATTTTAATACTCATGAGTGTGTAAGTATTTGTCAGTTAAAAGTTAGATAAAAATAGGGTAAGTGTCCTATTGTGTTTGTAGAAATCTCACGGTAAATTAACTGAACAAGTTGCAAAATACAATTGGCTTTAGATTGTGGCTCCAATATTTGTATTTATTCACAGAAATGTAGGTTTATCACTTTTGAAAAATGTGTTTACTAATGGATATAAATTTGAATTTGCAATTAAAGATAATATTTTTACATTTATAGATCAGGGATGCCACTTTTCCGCCGAACGGCGGATTTCCACTTTTTTTGTTTTTTTATAAATCCGTGATAAATCAATCCTCTATTTCCGCGGATATTTCTTCTTTCTTTTTCTTCAATCTTTGTGGGTGATACTGCAAAGCAACTTATAAAGTTGGCTCCAAAATCTCAATTGATTGTGATAAAAAATTTTAAGATATGTGTATTTAAGGCATACATTGGGTGTGCTAAGTGGCTTGTGGAAAAAATGCCTTCTGCCAATCCTTTTTTAAAGGCAGTATCTTCACTGGATCCATGCAATAGAAAGACTTCTGTTGCATTAGATTTGATGAAAGAACTGCCACTCTATGCTTCAAATGTTGTTTAAGATTCAGAAAAAGAAGCACATATGATTTGGAAATACATAATTTTCAAAATGATCATTTTAGTGATATTGTAGAAGAATCTGTTGATTTATGGTGGAGAATACCTCAAAATATCCTCTACTTTCAAGGATGGCATTTGTCTTGCTAACCTGCTTCCATGAACCCAAAGTGGAAAGTAGCTTTAGCATGATGAATAATGTGATTATACACCTGGAAGCAATAGATTAAATGTTTCAACATTTAATGCTATGCAGTGCATTAAGTATGAGCTGCGCTCACAAAAAAAAAAAAAAAAAAAAAAAATCAGTAGTTTGTATGTTTTCCAAACATGACTTTCTCAAAGAAAAAGTTGATCCGAAACTGGCGAGAAATGTAAGAAATTCACGGACTGTTTACTTTGATAAACTTAAACAAAATAAATCATTAAGAGAAGAGAGAATAAAAGAATTAAATGCCAGTAAAGAAAAAGCTCTGACAAAAAAAGATGTCTGTAGATGCAACTAAAAGGCAAAGGATAAATCATAAGAAAAAACTAACACATGGTTTAAAGAGACTGCATGAACCAAATTTTAATAATGGCGAAAATGTAAATGAATCCAAAAGAAGAAAAGTTGAGGATAAAAGTAAAAGTGAAGCTGTCAAAAACTTGCATTCTGAACTTAATTCTAAAAGAAATATTAAAATGAAAATATTTTATTTTTATAGATTTTCTGCATTTGAGTGTAAAAATACAGCATTGTAATAAAATTAATAATATTGTTAGTATTTTTCAAAATTTTTAATTTGTGTGAAGAATGCAGTAATTTAACTTTTTAGTAACTTAAACATTTTAAATTCTGTCCTAGTGTTGGACATTTTTTAATTGTAAAAATATGTGATTTGGATTGGATTTCTGTTTCTAATGTTCATGCACAGCTTTATTGGGTAAAAATATTAATTAAAAATCAAATTTAAAATGTATATATATTTGTATGTTGCATGTGTGAGTAAGCCTCATTTTTATGCAGTCAGCTTATTTTTTAAAAAGCTCTTAATTTTATAACATTGATTTCAATTATAACAAAATTTTCATTTTATTATATATTATATTAATTTATGAAATTCATGCATAAATGTTATGAAAAATGGAAATTTTACTTCACAAATTATTTTACTTGCGTGCAATTCCCACACTTTAACTTTTTTAAATTCACGCACGATTTCCTCGTTTTTGCTTTTTTAATTCGTGCATGATTTCCTCTTTTTTGTGAGTGGCATTCCTGTTAATATAAATAAAAGTCATTGTGGGTATGTTTGTATGTATGTTCCACATCTCCTCCTAAACTATGGCACTGATTTTCAACCAAACTTTTCGCACTTATTAATTAAGACAAGGGGAAGATTACTGTCAACTTTTAAAAGTGCAAATGTTAATTAAATGGTCAGTTAACTAGAAATTAACCGAAAACGTTTATCCGCAATAACTTCAGAGCAAATTATCTCTCTAAAATTATTTTTATACCATCTTAAAGTTCAAAATTTTACCTTTATAATGATACCAATTTTATGTCTGTGACATTTTTTCTTCAATTTTTTATTAATTTTTCAAAATTTATTAAATTGCTAATTACCTGCAGACGATTTTGAAATAACGCAAATTTAGAGCTACTCCATTGCTAGGCAATGGTTAGACTTAGAACTAATTTACGTTTATTCCTGAAATGTTTGCTTATTTTTATAAACATATTTTATATAAGACAAGAAAGATCATCAACTTTTAAAAGCCCGAATCTTATTAAAATTTCAGTTAATTGGAAATTAAGCAAGATATGGCACTTTCCGTGATATTTTCAAAAATATGTATTATGTCACAAAAACTATTTTTACACATATTTTTAAAAAATTAGCTTTTCATGACACAAGTTTCATTTCCTTTTAATTCGTTGCCCTCATTAAAAAAAATTTTTAAAAATAAATTGTGTATAAAATTTACAATTTGTAACACTTTTTTTTATTGGTGAAGAACAAGCATACATAAGGAGAACTGTTGCTATCTCACATTAGAAGAATTCTGGATGAGGACTAATTTTATTATTTTTTTATTCATATTTATTTCCTCACTTTTTCTTAATTAAAAATTTACTATGTAATTAATTGTCCGAAAACACCCATTTGTGATGATTTGTGAACAAAATTTGAAGTTCCTATGCAACAAATATTACTAATTTATGGAGAAAATTAGCTATCATTGGTTTTTAAAAATTGTCTGGTTCAATTGATATTCTAATTTTAATTATAAAACGTTTCAGAAGATAAAAGAATTTTGGGTATTGCAATTTTCTATACAAAAGTAGTTTTTAACATCAAAAATATTAGACATGAAAGTATTTTAATCCCAAGGAACGCCGGGCATAACAGCTAGTAAATTTTAAATGTAGATGAAAACATATTTTAATGTTACAATGAATGTTATAAAATCCCTGAACTTAGTATTAAAAAATATGAAATATTTTATGAGGAAGTAATTTGAAACATTGCTTGCAACATGATTTAATTAACTTTAGTTAATTGTTTGAGATACATATTTTATAGAAAAAAAAAGAAAATTAATGTGGTGAATACACTGGAAATTGTGTTTTTGAATAGATATATTTTAACCAGCGGACCTTATTTTTATGGTATAATAGCTACTTTTACAATACTTGAACATTCAGTTAAAAAGCAGTTACATATTTTTTTAGTGTAATCATCTGACATTCTATTGGGATGGGTGAGTCTCCAAATCAAATTCAGAAAATACTAGTGGTTCATTACACAGTGAGCCATTCTTCATTATGTTTCACTCTATCATTCTTTCAGATGCAATGATGAATGCAATTAATGTGTCTGGAATAATATGATTTTTTCAGTTGCATTATGACATTTAATTTTGAAATGAACAAGAATTTTTTCAAATGAGAAATGATGAACTTCATACTTTAACAATAGAATAATATCAATGCACTTTAATTTATAGTAAATATGAGTTTCCCAAAAGTAGCTTCATTATTCCAGCATTAAAGAATGCATGTGCATTTATAAAATTTTAGGAATGTTAAATAAGATGATTGTTTCCATAATCTTATTTAGCAGTTATTTATAATGCTTTGTTATGACTTACATGGTTACTAATTGTTTATAATAAATGATTATTCTTACTGCCATTAAAGATTTATATTTAATTATTTTCATGATGGTTGTAAAAATTGTGCTTCTTTCAAAAGGAATTGAACTTGCAGATTGTATCATGCACTGCATGTATCTTTATGGTTTTGGATTCCACTGTACACTCTTTATCATTTCAGTCTGTTTGCCCTTTCATCTTTTTATTACAGGGATGAGATTCTTCTGCTTTTTGGCAGATTTCCGCTTTTTTGTTATTTTGAAGAAATTCCGCTTTTTGTCTTTTTTCTCTCAAAATTCCGTGGGTTTTTTTTTTTTTTTTAAATGCAAAAATTTGCTTTTTCTTCCGAAAATTCCGCTTTCACACAAAGAAAAGAAACCCTCCTATCTTCCGTTTTCCTAAGAAAATTCTGGGAAAATATGCTTGACTGTGCAGCTTAACTCCACCGGCTAGGAAACTAGCTGATTGATCTTCTACTGACGAATCAACATTATATCGGCAAACTCTACAAGGATGAACATTCCAACATTCAGTGCCATTCAAAGTATTAAATACCACCTTTTTGCAGAAAACAAAACCTCTGTGGCATATTTTGCAAAAAAGTTTTTTTTTTTTTTTGCATGAACATGTTGAAAAAAAAAATTAGTTGAAAACTTAAAAGTCATCTTGTAGGACGTACCAATAAGAAGAAATAAAAGAATGGAATAAAAACAAATAAATAAATTACATAAAAAAAATGAAGCTCCTGTCAAAAGAGGCACCTAAAAAGCTGTGTGCAAATGCAGCAAAAAAGCAGAGAATAAGACAAAATATGATTTACCAAGGCATTCTAGAGATAGTGTAGTACCAACAACTATGCCAGTAATTAAACAGAGAGATACCAATGAAGACTATGCAAAAACTTTAGCCTCTACTGAGAATAAACTTGCAGAGGATGCTAACACATCTTTTATTGAAGAAAAATCTGTCAAAGATAGGAGCCCTCCAAAACAAGGAGTGAAGCATGTTAATGGAGATCTGTTACCAACAAAATTCAGTCCTCAGCCACACAAATAAAAAAACCCGAAAGAAAACCATTTCTTTAACAATTAAGGAAATGTTTCAAAGGGTTTCAAATAACAATGCTAAATGAATCTGTCATTGTAACTGTTCAATATCTCGACCCCTCTCGCTTTATAAGGTGCAAAATCATTGTGCTGTTACTTTCGCAAAAATTTATAAAAATAAAAGAAATAAAACAGAAATCAGTATATGATACATTATTATAATTTATAAAGAGCTAATACAGTGTACACAATTGCATGAAGCAAAAGAAAGTATTTGTCCTTATTTTTATTTATTTTTTGAGCTAACTTTTATCAAAAGGCTATTAAATATAATTCTTCTGAAACTTCTGTTGGGTGTATGTTGCATCTTGATGATGTACAGGTGGTAAATATGTTTTAATGTCTTAATTTTGTATTTTCTGATGCACCTGATGATGTGTTAAACTTGTTTGTTAACTTTTAATGTAAATGATTTAATACTAATTTAATATTCTTTTTCTTATTTATACATACTGATTTATAAATAATTAAGTTATTAATTATTATAGTGTAATATTTTCATCATGTTGCGTGTTCTGATGTTTTACTTCTTAAAACATCTTTAGTGTATAAATTATGGTACAAATTTTTTGCTCGCATACGATTTCAGTCTTTTTGCTTTTTTGCTAGTCTCATCCCTCTTATTACTTCTATAAAGCAATGTCTGCAATTTATTGATGGATGATAACTAAAAGTAGACTTTCCAAACAGTGTAATTTTTACCATTTAGTGTTTCTGTTTAAACTTGTTTCCTGGGTTTCTGTAGCTGTGGTATTAATTCCAGAAAGTACTAATTTTTACTGTTGATATGAGTTTTGTTAAAGGTAAATTTCATATTCATGTCTGAAACAGTGTCTGTTTCAAATTGCTATAATCTTAAACTTTTTTTTATTCAAGGGCTAGATCAGATAATTACTTTTTGTGTCAGCAGTTTTAAAATTTTATTTCTAAAACGAAATTTTGAAATATTTTTTCTTTCTTTTTGGAAATACCTTTTTATCTAAATAACTTGAATTATAAAGCATGGAGATATTAAAATTCTGAAACCTTAACTATTTCTGAACATGTAAAAGAGAGATCATGATCTATTTTCAGTTTTGTATGCACCTAAACTGATGTGCTGTTACATTTTTACCAAACCCAAAAATAATGAGACTTGCAGGTTGCACATGAGCTTCAAGAGCAGCATTTACATTAACACAGATTTATTTAGTATCAAGTCAAGAGATAGATGCCAAAAATGCTTAAAAGGCTACAGTAGTCTACTCTTACAGTAGACTTTCTATAATCTGACACATATGGGACCGGACACCTATCCAATTATAGAGAGTGTCGGGACTATAGAGGATCAATAGAAAAATCATGTACTGAAAGGGGAAAGGTTTCAAGTTTTAACAGGAAAGAATGACTCATCACCAAGTAACATGCTCCAACAGATGCGTCGGACTAGTGGGAGTGTCGGATTAGAGAAAGTCTATTGTATTCATTTGCAAAAGTTTAAACAATGTAATGGATGTATATGGTATTTTAAAATTTTGATAAAAGAAACTAGGTGTCAGATGGATTAATAAAAGCTTATTACAGTGAACTCTCACTTGTACGTGCTCTCTTTTATGTGCATTTTTCACTTATGCGCGTTTTTTCCGGGGTCCTGGTCAGGGATAGAGGAAAACAGTGAGAACTCTTATTCATTTATGTGCTGCATTAAAAAAGCACTTTGCATTCCCTCACCTTTCCTCTATTGTTCATATTTCAGGAACGCATTCCTCTAATTTATGCACAGGGGTGTACGTGGGGGTTCTTGTGATTGACGTCAGTAAAAGTCGCATTTAGACAGCAGCCAATTAGAGCGGTTAGTACGGTACGTAGCACTTGGCATTGATCGCTAACGAAAGAACCATCTTTGGACTTTTGATTAGATGGTTACATTTTAAAATGGCATAAAGAACGAAATTGTCGCTTTCATTTAAAATTAATGTTATTAAAAAAATTCGTAGAAAATCCTTGCACCTCAAAAAAAGCTTTAGCTGAGCATTTTAACGTCCCAGAATCGACATTGAGAAAGATTTTAAAAAAATTGGGAGCATTTTCATTTTCTTTATGTTCTTAAAAAATAATTAACTGAAGCTATACACATATTTGCGTTTTGAAACTAATCTTATTTACATTTTCAGTAGTATATACATAGTACTAATTAACAAATATATGAACACTGTATTGATGTTTCACTTTTAAGCTCCATTTTGTGGTTTTTCACTTATGCGCGTCTCTCGCTTATGCACGTTTTTTTCGCTGTCCCCTGTGTGATCACTGTATATTGAATGCATTTCAGAAGTGATGTGCAATCAGTTGATCAACTAACCTTGAATAATCACTAATATGTTTTTATTTTTCACAATGGTTCTTAGAAATCCTTGTAGGACTTGGCCAGACAATTGTTTAGACATAACAGATAACCATGTCAACTGCATGCTCTCATCTGTGACATATTGAATAGACATTAGGTGACTTAAAAGAGTTTACTGTTAATGCCCTCAATGTTTGTGATATAATAGGCCATGAACAGCTCTATAATATTATTTGACATAATGTTGTTGTGAAACACCAAAATTAGAGAATGTCAATATTCTCCTATGAATGTTGACACTTGCCAAATACATTCACTGGGGAATATCGACATTCAACAACTATAGAAACTGGCATTCACCAGAGAATATCGACATTCAACAACTATAGAAACTGGCATTCACCAGAGAATATTAACATTTGCTAGATATTGGTCTTTCACAGTACCACTGTTATTCTTTTGTTAAAATCACCAGAGTATTTCTAAGAAAATAGCTCACTACTAACCTATTTCAACTGGGCCTTATATGGATTAAGGTAGTGCTTTTAGTAATAGTTTAACCTCCAAAGAACTTTTCATATACTCTGTAGGATATTTGTGATTTGTCATGGATTGATTTATATTACATTCCTACTGCCTTGCAGTATAAAAGAACTGAAGAGCCAGTTTCTGGCATTTTAATGCTAAATACCCCAAACTACTTGTTACCCCTGTATAAAATTAATACCTTGTCAAATTGCGCCTGTTTTGTAGGCTAAAATATTCTTGCTGTTTATTTAGGAATTTGTTCAAGGTATAATGGCTCATTGATACATTAACACAATTCTGAAAAGCTGTTTTAGAGTTGATAATATTTTGTATTTTATTAGATTGCCATTTCTCTCAGTTTTCTAGTTTTGCTTTTAATTTTAAATTCTTTTGAAGTACCCTGATGAATAATAATAATAATAAAAAACCCTTTTAGCAACTCAATGAGTATGGTATTATTTTGGCCAAGGAAAACAATTTATACATTCATGGGTGTTTTTTTGTTCTGTGGTTGAGTTCCATTTTTTTTTCTTGGAAAAATTGTTGAAATCAAAGGCATATTTCTTAAGTTTCAAAAAAGATATACTTTTTATACATATTTTTTTAGGTTAGAATATGATGCTTATAGAAATGATCTAGAAGAGTTAATGCAGAACAACCAAGGAAATGTTATGTCATCAAAAGTTGAGGAAGCTCGAAGAAATTTCACAGCTCATAAAGAAAAATACGAGAAGCTTCGAGCTGATGTTGCCATTAAAATGCGATTTCTAGACGAAAACAAAGTATGTTTTTTTTCATGTGATTTTTTTCTCTCTTTTAATGTCAAAGTGATATCCTTAAATTATACATTCTTAATAAGTTCATAGGTATAAGTTAAATATATCTATTTAAATATTTAGTCTTTTTGCCCATTCCTCTGTAGCTGGCACTGAGGCCCTTAGAGGTGAATTGAGATCATGGCAAAGGCAATTCAAATAAAAGATTCCCACAGAGTCTAAGTTGTAATTACTCTTTAGAAATACCACCTTGCATTATAAGATCAGACCCTGTACCCCCTGTAAAATGCCTTGCTGGATGCTCATCCATACAATGCTTTTATTTGAGATACTTGTTAAACAGGTTTCTCTTTAATAGTCATAGATTGACCAGTTACTCAAGAGTTGAACATTCCAACTTTCCATATTTTTGAGCTCCCTTTAGGCTCAGATGCATCATAAGGCTTCGTTGCTAGGTAATAAGATGGCAGAAGTGTAAAAAAAAAAAAAAAAACTGACTCAATTATTGTTTATAATTTTGGTTCATGACTGCATTCTGGCATTTTAAAACACTTTACTTCATAGGCTAAGCACAGGACCCAGAAGTTTGGAAGTCCTCAAATAATACTCGCAGATTTTAGAATATGAACTGGAAGTTCAGAAATATATATTGACTTCTACTTATTTAAACATGAAAGAAGCAGCATTAACTTGTTTGACGTATCATATAATAAAAGTGTGAATACTTCATTTAAATGTTTTATTCCTTTCTTTTCGAGAAAAATCTTTCTACAATGGAAAAATCAACAAAATTCAAAGAATAAGGTTACAGACACACAGGTCTGCTACGACAAATTCGACTTGGAGTTGAAAACATGTTGGTGTTCACACGGAGCGTTTCGCGAAGACGGCACTCCATATTCAGCATTTTGGCGGTAAACCGAACTGATCATTGAGAGAGAGACGTGGTTAAAAAATGGAGACATTATTATTGGAAGAGGAGGCTCTTGCATTGTTTTTGTTAAATGAACAATCACAGAAGAAAAAGTGGAATAGGAGATTTTGGACATCCAAATTTAATTTAGTTATGCAACTCATTAAATTTTGAAATGAATAGGTTTTTACTGCCATTTTTTGGTAGGACTGCCTTCCATTACAACAATGAAAATTATTATTACTATGAAACTTTATAACATGCATCAAATAGCCTAAACACATAAATTACTGATAATTTAAATTTTTAAGAAAACTTAATTCTAATTGTTTTATTTCTAAACTGCTCACATGTAAAAATCTAAAAAGCCTAAATTTAATCAGCTATTAAATCAAACTCTCCTATCAATAATTAAAAAACTTCTTCAATTTGTGATAGTTTTAAATTCCATACAAAATTTAAAAACTATTGCATGAAAATATCTCGGCATTATTCACTCACTCTTTTCTACTAAAATTCTACTGATATGCATGATAAACATTTGAAGTAGCAAAATAACATAACAATAGAAAATAAATTGCAAACATTCAGTAAAAAGCCATGCATACTGATAAGTATTTATTAAGTGAAAATGAGAATGTGTCAATTCGCAGACAATTCAAAAGTTATATGTGAAATATTGTTCAACTGATCTAAAATGATAATAATTTTCAACAAGTTGTGATCTGTATTGTTGCAAGCTATGCATGAAAATATATGCTGAAATCTGTTAAAATTAAAGAAAAAAAATTGCTTGACAACAAAATTCACATTCAAAAGATTGTTTTAAATCTTAATATATATATAGAAAAAAAAAAATCTGCAATAATGTTTTAAAGTTTATCCTGAAAACATGAAAAAATGTAGCTTGATTTTACATTCTCATCCTACGCAGATACACACACATATTTGCTTTAATTACAAAAAAAAAAGTTTTAAAGATTAATAATATTAGTGCATACAAAATATAATTAACCGTAAAAGTAAAAGAAAATGTTTTTCATCGTCTAAAAACTTATAAGTTTTCACTTAGCTTCAATAACAGATTCGGTTTCAGATGATTGTCTAAAAACCTGTAAGTTTTCACTTAGCTTCAAAAACAGATATGGTTTTAGATGCTGCCATCTACCTAGGTCGAATGCCGCTTGCAAAAAATATCAAGTCTGAACACTGTAACTTGTTTCTATTGTACCATGCGACGATTTGTTGCCAAAACCAGAGCGTTCCCATTGGCAGAGGAGGAACCGCGCTCGTCGATAAACGGTTTCAGAATTTTGTTGCACCAGTGTGAACAGCACCATTAAAGAACACGGGGTCATGTGTCACCTCACAGCGGCAGCTTCGCTGTAACCAAGGTGTCTGTCTGTGCCCTTACATTTTTCTACTGTTGCCACAAAAATATAATATGATGAACAAAAGTAAATATAATAATAAATAAAAAGAAAAGATATTCGCAAAAAAAACCGTTAAATGCTACGTGAGCTATAATTCAGCCACTACATTACTCCCCCACCAGTAACTGTGTTATGTTACAAAGAAGGGAAATATGAGTAGCGTGACCAGCATAAACAATTATTTAACATTGATATCATAAAGCTCCAAATAGTTAACTACAAATAGTACTCAAAATCTTCGAAGGTAAAAATGTCCTAAAGTCAGTCCTCGAATCGGATGGGTAAATGAATAGTTCTACGTGTGCAAGATTGTTTTTGCGTTAGATCTGGTTTATTATCCGATATCTGCAACTTATTGTGATCAGTAGTTGACACCTTGGGATTGTCCTCATCTAAAATATAGGCTGGCTTCAAGCGATCTAAGGATACATTCACGTTTTTCCCTTTTATGTTAATAGTATTTTTCCTTCCGCTCAATTATGGGAAATGGTCCTTTGTAAGGAGATTCCAGTTGCTTTTTAACTCTATCTATACGCTGAAATACGCGAGAGCAATTTTCTAAATCTTTATTTACAAATATGTGTTGACTCGAATTTTTACGAGTTGTCCTTGGTCCCACGGTTTCCATTTGTTTCTGGAGATTATTAGCAAAACTTTCCGACGCTCTTTGGATACTTGGTTGATTAAAGACTCTCCAGGAAGTCTGAGACTCTCTCCATAAACTATTTGTGCAATTGAATGATAGTTATCTTCTTGAATTGCAGTATGCAAACCCAAAAGTACTGTTGGTAGCGTGTCAATCCAAGACAGATTGTTGTGAGCTTTTAATGCTGTTTTTAATGTTCTACAAAGGCGTTCAACTTTGCCATTACATGCAGGGTGGTAGGCTGTTGTATGTTGCAGCTTAATACCACAGATTTTGGACAAAGTTTGCAATGTTTCACTTCTGAACTGAGTTCCATGGTCGGTAATAAGTTTGTGTGGCATTCTAAAACGTGCTACCCAGTTGCTACAAAATGCTCTTGCCACAGTGTCTGCTGAAATGTTATCTAAAGGAATTGCTTCCATCCAACTTGAAAATCTGTCGATAAACAGTTAATATTCCCTCTCGATGGAGGAATAGGACCAATGAGGTCTATATGCACAACACAAAATCTTCCTTACTTCATACTCGCCCAATTTTGTTTTAGTGTGGCGATTGATTTTAGCTTTTTGACAAGGAATGGAGGTTCGAGTCCACAATTGCACATCTTTTTAATGCTAGGCCAAATGAATTTTGAATTCATTAATTTTCAAGTTGACTTAATTCCTGGATGTGATAGTCCGTGAATGTGGTGAAAGATTTGTTTTCGAAAAGCTTGTGGAATGTAGGGCCGAATTTTGGTAGTTGAGGTATCACACCATAAGTATTTCCCCGAAAGTAGAGGGTACTCCTTTAAATTTAAGGAAGTAATGGTTTTCAAGCTCTTCATCTTGAGTTTGTGCATCAGCTCTTTGATCATAATCTATTGATGAAACTTCATTAACCCTGGATAATATATAGGCTACAATGTGATTTTCATCTTTTATATATTTAATATGAGTCGAAAACTGAGAGATATAGTTAAGTTGACGAACTTGTCTTGGTGCCGCTTTGTCAAGCTTTTGGTGAAAGGCAAATATTGGCTTATGGTCTGTATAAATTGTAAATATTCTTCCTTCCAGATAATGCTTGAAGTGTTTAACTGAAAGATACATGCCTAATTATTCCCTGTTATACGTGCTATAATTTTGTGTTTCAATCAACTTTTTAGAATAAAATGCAATTGGCTGCCAAGTTGAGTTTTCACATTGCTGTAACACTGATTGCCATATCTGAAGCATCTGTAAATAACAACAGAGGTAATTCAGAATTGGGAAAAAAACAATGTTGTATTTGCGAGGTCATTTTTGCACTTTTCAAACTTTTTCATCTTCATCAGTCTATTCGATCTTTCTTTTTAGAACCTTTAAGGTATTGATATAATAATGCTTGATTCTTTGCTGCGTCTTTTAGATAACGATGATAAAAATTAAGAATTCCAAGAAATGTTCTAAGGTCTTGAATATTTTCGGGTCTTTTGTAATAGCTTGAACTCTGTCGGAGGACGAGAACCTTGGGATGTAATTAGATATCCCAAAAATTCGATTTCTTCAACAGTGGATACAGATTTCGAAATATTTTTTCTTAAGCCAAAAGTATTCAATCTTTCTAAAACTAAATTAAGATGGTTCATGTTCTTTATTGCTTTTGGATGCAATAGTATATTGTCTAAATATGGAAACACAAAGTCCAATCCTCTGAGAACCTCATGGATAAATTGTTGGATTGTTGCAGGAGCATTTTTCAAGCCAAAACTCATTACGTTAAATTCATACAAACCGAAAGGTGTGATGATAGCTGTTTTACGTTTGTGCTCTTCTGCAATGGGTATTTGGAAATATGCTTTAAATAAATCAATTTTAGAAATGATCTTGGTTTCTTTTAATATTTGATGGAAATTTTCTAACCTAGGTATGGGGTAGCGATCGGGAATCGTCTGAGCATTGAGCTGACGTTAATCCCCACATGGCCGATAGGACCCATCTTTCTTCATGGCTAGATGCAAAGGACTTGACCATTGCGAATTCGATGGTCGAATTATTTCATTGTTGAGCATAAACGTAAACTCTTCTTTAGCTATCGCTAGTCATTTGGGGGATCAAGCTGTCGAGCTTTGGCTTGAATAGGTTTACCATTTGTTTCAATAAAATGTTTAACATCATGTTTTATTTGCTTAGGGAAAAGATTAGGTCTAGAAATTTCGGGATATTTAATAAGTAAATTGGAAATTTTTATGAATTTATTCAATGTGCTTACAACGTTATCACTTGAAATAGCAGTTACATCACCTAGCACAAAGAGATTTGTTATCCCATCAATTAATTTTTTCTTATTTATGTCAACAAGTAAGTTATATTTGTGAAGAAAATCAGCACCAAAATACCTTTTGTGACGTCAGCAATTATGAATGGAAACTGAAAATCACGACGGAATTCCAAATCGAGATTTAACATCTTTATACCATAAGTTGAAATTTCAGTGCCATTAGCAGCATATAACTGATATTCTGCTTTCTTTTTATTTTGAGACGTAGTTGGAATTATATTAACATCAGCTCCACTGTCTACGAGAAAGTGTAAATTTGATATTCGGTCATGGACGAATAAACGAAATTTGCGACATTCCTTTACATTTTCTGCAGCAGAGTTTGTCGCTGAACTTACTGCAGACTTCAGTTTTCCTAATTTTCTTGTGGTTTTCGATTCCAACTGCAAGGAGGTTGACATTTCTCCGGAAAACATTTGGCTCCAAATCGAAAGTGGAAGCAAAACAATTTCCCTTTTGGATTGAAATCATTGCACCGGTTACTTCGGCTTCGAGATTGATTGTGGAAATAATTGTTATTCCGCATTCTCAGTCTAGCTCCAGTTCGAATACATAATGCAGCAATTTGCTGCTCTAAATTTTTAACTCTATCTAACAATTCGTTAGAAGAATTATTTTCATCGCTGGTACTGTAAATTTCAGTTTTAGGGCTAATATCACAAATTTTGTCAGCCATAATCGCCAAACTATCATTATCTTCTTTACGAATGATTGAAATTTTTAATAGAGTTGGGTAGTTTTCCAAGCCATAAAGTTTTAATCAAATTTTCAGAAACATTGGATGTAGCTACTGATCTTAATTTTTGTAACAACTGACTAGGCTTTAAATCGCCTAAGTCAATGCCAGTGATTAAACATTGAATTCTTGCATTTTCACTCTCTTTAAATAAGTTCAAGAGTCTAGTTTTGGAATCCGTATATTTAGTTTGGCTATCACTGCGTATGATATCCCATATATTTTCAACAAATTTGGGATCCAATTGAGAAATCAAATAGTTAAATTTTATTTCATCGGCAGTGATACCGCTTATTTTGAATTGGGTCTCTACTTGATAAAACCATATTTCCGGTTTATCTATCCAAAATGGAAGAATTTTTACAATCATTTTATGCATCTCAGTTCCATCTGCTTTTCTGTCTCCAATCCACATTTTTTGTTTGCAGGAACGAGTCACCAATATGTTGGCTTCTACTTATTTAAACATGAAAGAACAACATTAACTTGTTTGACGTATCAAATAATAAAAATGTGAATACTCCATTTAAATGTTTTATTCCTTTCTTTTCGAGAAAAATCATTCTACAACGAAAAAAATCAACAAAATTCAAAGAACTGCATTTTTCTACTGTTACCACAAAAAATATAATATGATGAACAAAAGTAAATATGATAATAAATAAATGTTATAAATAAAAAGAAAAGATATTCACAAACAAATGTTAAATGTTGCGCAAGATATAATTGAGCCATTACATATATAATCGTACATAAACACCATGGAAAGCAAGGTAGGCTCAGTGGCTAAATAATATTTTTCATTGAAGTATGTTTTGTATTGTTTTACATGTTGATTGTTAAAGTGATTCTCAATTATAACATATCCTTTTTCCTGTGTAGGTAAAAGTTATGCATAAACAACTATTGCTTTTCCACAATGCTGTCTCTGCTTATTTTTCTGGAAATCAAACCATGCTAGAAGCAACCTTAAAACAATTTAATATTAAACTGAAGAGTCCAAATGCTAATTCGCCATCATGGCTGGAACAGTAAGTGGCAAAAAAAATCTGTTGTTCAGACTGCATTTTATTTATGAAATAATTGTAATAGAAAGTTGTATTATGTTTCATACATAGACAAGTCTGATTAGAGCATAAAGCACCTGAGAAGTTATTTTGTGCTCATACACAGGCTTGAATAATGTGCCTCCTGAGAAGCATACCAGATACCTCCAAAAGGCATTGCACTCTTATTGAGCAAATATAAAACTGCATTCATTTATTCCTTTTATTTTTATATGCAATTGATTTTCCCTGTGTTTTCAATGATATTTGAAAATGCAAGTCGACATTACTGTTCTCTGCTACAGTGCCTTTTATTTTCTAAATAGTAATGTTTCTCTTTTTTGTTGTTTAATTTCATGTCTGCTTCAGACTTGGTGAAAATATTTTTGTTTGTTAGCATTTAGTAATGGTATTTCATAAAGTATTTCTGTTTTGAGTTTTTTTAAAGATGTTTTGTAATAGAAAATTTTGTATAAAATAGCTATTATTAACAATTCAGCAGTTTTATTGACTGAATCTAACAATGTTGGCTGTATAATTTCAAGATTTGTTTTCAGTTTTAAACATCATGAAAGATATAAATCAGCCACTGCACTGTTGTGTAATTGTATCAACAAACAGTTGCATTATACACATTGTAAACATATCTTAGCTTCTTTTGTAAACATGAGATTTTAGTTCTAGATAAAAGCATATGTGTTTCTTTTTTCCTCTATAAAAAGGCAAATGCTTTGTAGATTATTGATGTATATGAATTATGTTGTGTTTTTCTGAAAATTGCATTGATTGCTGTAAACATTAAATGCAAAAATAATTTCATCAATTTTCATCTTTGTTACATGGTCTGGATAGTATTCCTATGCATGGTTCATTGATATTCCCGTGATATATTTTGTTTGAAATTATACTAGTCATATGCAGACCAAATGGTGATAAGCTTTTTTTATTACGTTTTAAGAGCTTTAGTGTAACTAATTGAGCTTATTTCCAGAAGAATATTATTTTCTGATTTCAAAAATCTGTACAGTAACAATACTATGTATTAATTATCATTAACCATTCATTTATTACTGCCTTAGTTGCTTACTGTTGTGAGAGACCAAATTATAAATATTTTTGAAATGTGTTTTATGTGCCATGCACACATACAAATGTAAAAAAGAAACTCTCTGATAGTGTTTTAATTTTTGTTCAGATACTAACATGGAAATTCTTCATTAAAAACATTTAAAATTAAAATGTATATACTCTAAATAAAATATTTCCATTAGCATTGTATTTATTAAGCATGTACTTTTTAAATTCTAAAATTGGCTATTCTTGCATCATTCAACATTCTTAATGCTTATTAGCTGAAAATTTTGCGATTTATGGATGCAATTTCTTTGTTTAAAATAAATTTGCTATGATTTTCTTTCTATCCAATATTAATCACAGTTACAGAAGATATTAAAGTGGAATATTGCTCTCTCAGCATTTATTTTAAAGATCCGGTTGTATATATTCTATGATGGTACTACAAAAGAAAAGGAGAGAGCAACAAATTCAAATGTGTGCATATATTTTAAAATATATATATACTCCCATCACATGTTTATGGATTATAAACGTGTAACAAAACACTATTCTAGGGTTTCAATACATATATATGCTGTACTAATCATGTATTGTGTATTTGCATATGTATGTTAAGTTTGTGTCTTTTTGTATATACATATAACCGTACATCTATATATGAACATACATTCTTATTTGATTAACTTTTTTAAAAAATACTCGTGACTGTAATAGAATGTGAATTATTTTCATTTATTTTTTGAAGATATATTTTTTAAATTTAAAACCTCTAGGGTTTATTTCATTGGAACTATTATCTTTTTTTTTTGCTTTGTCATTTTAAATAGTAAGATATTTATGTGAAAAATGTGATAGAAAGATATTGCTTTTAAATTAACTTTGGTTTATTTTCTTTTAATTACTCTAAATTTTGCAGTATTATAATTTTGAATGTTGTATTCTATCTTGTATATAAGTTTAAATAGTGTATGTTTACACTTTTTATAAAATTTAGTTTTTAGCAACTCTTGGTATCAGAAGAGTTTCATACTTTTCCTGTTGATTGATTGTCTTATAATATAAAATGTCTATCATAATTCTTAAAACTAGCGTGATCTGAGCTGTAAAAATATTCTACATGTCTTTCATAACTATGATATAGTTTAGTTGCATGTGTTTTTATGCAAAGCTGTAAATTTAGAGATATTTTACAAAGATATGCTTAGATATTTGCAAGCAAAAATTTAGATATTGGTAAATGCACACACTTATTACAGTATGGCAATACTTCCAGACAATTATTAAAACTACTCTTTCCTTATCAAGATTTTTTCAGGTATTTGTGTAAAAAAAAAGAAAAATTTGTATCCACATATAGTTTCTCTGTGCAAAACACATTTTATTAATGACAAAAAATAAATTTTATTTTTGTCTTTATTTCTTACACTGCAGTTATCTGAAACAAAATGTACTTAAAATCGTATTATACATTAAACTCTTTTTCATTTATAGTATTCAGTTTTCGGGTATTTAATCGATGATAATTTGATTTTAATGTTAAAAACAGGTCTATACAAAATTTTCTGTTCACGTTGCAATAAAAAATGCTTCATAAACAGAAATGTGTCGGATGATGTTCCAATATAAAAATGTGATTAGATTCCAGTGCAGTATGAGGGTTACTTCATGTCTCCATTTCCCCACCCCTACCCAAATAAATGCTTCTTCCACTGCACTACACATAAAAATATCTTTTGTTTTTTCTAGATTCTATCATCAGTTTTAACCAGCAGTTTCAAATCAATTTCTTACTATCCTGAAAATATCTTCTTAAAAAGCCAGTGTTTCTATGTAAATAAACTTTCAATTTATTTAATAAAATCTTGCTTGCTAAGTAAGTATTCAACAAAGACTATGTTTCAATATCTTACAGTTATCATTTTTAGTAGCATGAACTTTTTATCTAATTTGAATGATGATTCCCTATCTCTGCAAACAATGACAATTTAAATATGAAGAAATTGCTTTTTAAAATTTTTTTCTGTAATGCTCTAATTCATCTTGTGATTATTACAAATTCTTGTTACATTGACTGTTAACTGGTTTAAATTGCCGAATTATTTTTATTTTGCAATTTTATGCAAAATATAAGCTTTCCCTCCCTAATTTTACTACCTCTTTCCATCCTACTCTGGAATTGAATGAAGACAAAGTATACTTGCACTGCTGAATTTGCGCAACCTTATTTACTGTTTAAAAGTTATTAATTCAAAATGCAAATTGATATTAGGGAAAGAACAGTTGTCATGGCATATTAATTAATACTTACCTTTGTAGGAGAAACAGTTTTAGTCCTGCATGAAATGGAAAATTGCATTAAAGAAGTCAGTGTTAAGAGATTCAGTAGCTGTCCTAAGCATGAACATTTCAGTTCAAGATTTTTCAGACCAATTTTTTTAAGAGTATTTTTACAAAAAAAAATAAATGTTGAGATTATATATTGGTTTGCTTGAGTATAAAAGTTTAAACATATATTTAACTAAAATACAGAGTGGCCATAATTATTTCAAGTGTGAAGGATATCACATGTGTATATGAATGTAGCTTGTTAAACAAAATAGGGAAAAAAGCCCTCTTCCTCCGGTTTAAAATATACAAGTAATCAACAGTTAAAACCGGGCATTATTGCTATATGCCTTACTGCAATGCATGACCTGACCTGCTTTTGTTATTAAGCATAGATATTAAAGTTGTGGGATCACATTTAACTACTGTGCAATGGAGATTTTTAAACTAATCATATCGCAGTTTGTGATTTTTTTTCCCTTTGCCATAATTTGATCTCAAAATTCAATCGATTATTCTTCACCGTGAAGATGACGATATAATGAAATTTTCTAGTGAACTAATCATTCAAGAGGGCAAGTGTAATTTCAGTTGGGATAGTGTTTGCTTTTCTTTTATGTAGTGTGAATTTTTAAAGAAGCAGTCTTCTCCATAAGGTTACCAACAATATGTTCTATCATCCCCACCCTAAAAAAAAAAAGACAACAGAGTATAAAGGATAAAAACAAAGTTGGGGGCACAAACCTATTGGTGTAAAATTTATTACTTCAAAATGTTGTCTCAGTTCCAAATTTATGAAGCGACTACAATGATTTTAATTTTGTTTTCGGATGCCTCATTTATTACAAAATTTTTTTTTCAAGAAATTCAAAAACTGTAGGTACAGTCTTTGAGTAGAACTTCTAATCTTGAATAAAATACGTTGTCTAATAATTACATCACAAAATTATATAGATCTTGCTATAGGAAATAATTTAAGAATTTTGTATAGTTTTTTTTTTTTTTCTTCCTTCTGTCAGGAACTTCAAGCATAACATATATGGTATTGCTGTAATATACTCACATGAAATAAAAGTAACTTGTGATAAAAAAAAAATAATCATGTGTTGTATCTGTACTAATCTATACTAATGTTGAAGTTTCTGAATAGTGTTAATTCAAATACTTAAGACATGCATCAGCTAGCTTTCAGAGTTTTTAGCTTTATATACAAGATATTTAATGTTATGATACAGGATTTTTTTATACCAGGTTATTTTAGTTTACTTCTTTCAGGGCAGTGTTAGATTCAAGAAAGACAATATATTAATTTTAATACTGAAAAAAAAATTGGCTTCTGCTAATTAGTATCCCCTTTGTTTTATTTATGCATAAATCTCACCCAAATATTTGAAGTTTTACTCCAGATATATAATATGTAATGAGAAATAATTCTGCCACAAAACACAATGTGTTTTTGCATACTTTGACTGGGAAAAGAAAATGAAAGCTAATAATGTAATAATAGGAACAAACTACATATTTGTGTAAAGCCTCCCCAAAACATTGTGATACTCCAGATCATATATAATGTTTTCTTATTTTATAACTCCATCAGCATAGTGACTGAAATTAATGTGAAATAATCATAAGTAAAAATACAAAATGGGTATCTGTTTTGCCTGAAATATAACAAACGTTCTTTAATTTAGGACAATAGTGGTAGAATGTATTTTGTTTTGATTTTTAATTCAGGTTAAATTATTAAGGGTGACACCTATTTGTACTCAACTTCTTTTCTTAAGCAAAACCAACAGTATCATTGTAAGTATTTAATGTATGTGAAATTACATACTTTATTGTTAATTGTTATGAATAATGTAATTTTAAAACCAAGAAATTAACACTTCATATGTTAGGGACCAAAAAAATCAATATTGTGGTATTATTAATTTGTAATGTTCTATTGATGAATAAAACAAGCATTGCAACAATCTTGTATCTTTGAACATCATTGCTAGAACTTAAAAGAATAAATTAATAATAGATTAATCATTCCATATATAAGAAAAATTTTGATATCAAATATATTTTGTTACCTGCATAAATAGGTTGTGTAATTAATAAAAGTAGTCAAAACAATTACAAGCAATACATTAATTTTTAAAACATTTAATCTATGTTGAAAATGTGGTTACAAAAATAAATATGATGAAGAAATAAATCAGTTAAGTTTCTACAAAAGATGCCTGTCTTCAATGGTCTTCTCTACATCCTCCATCAAAGTAACTAAAAGAGAAAAGAATTGTCAAGAATCATACAGTAACAGGAGTTCTTACACTTTTTCCACTGTAACTATATAAACATAAAACAATAATTGAAGCTTAAATTGATAACAAATGGACAAAGTATTATCAAACTAATAACCTTCATGAAGGCAACAGAATGAATATGAATCTCTTCAACTAGGAGTAAAAGCGACAACTATATTGGTGGATGATGAAAGTGATTGATTGTTCCTTAGACCTAATTGAACTAACAGGATCAGTCTAGCAAAAATATTATCAGAAAGAATTGTTTGGTTAATGTCATTGGGCTTTAAAAAAAAACGATTACGTTCTAATTTCATGTTGTATTTTAGAGATACTTTTTAGTCATTTTTACAAATTAGGATTAAAGAACTTGATAGACACATAAATTGTGAAAGTTTACAGAGAATGCTAACTATTGTGTCCCTGTTTAGAGTCTCAAACCAACTTTTAAAAGCCTCGCAATAAGTAATAAATTCTTAAAAAGAAATTTTAGAACTGTACGTCATATGTCTAGATATCACAATGAAAAAACCAAGTTTTAGATCTCTTTATTTCTTGTAGATAGTGGCTAAGTTTTTTTTATCAACACATCATTTACCATAGATGTCATTTAATCTTCCAATATTTTCTTAATTAGGAACAGGAGAGGGGACTATTGGTCAGAATGGTAATAAATAAAAAGTTTTAAAATTTATGTTTTTAAAGTTGATTCTCTGTGCAATTAACAAAAAAATAACATGATTAATATTCATATCTCGATTCTTAAACAGAAGCATGTGATCTTTTAAAAATATTTTTACCACAGTTAAAACCTGAAATTTCCCACCATGTGTAAATGTTTTCTATCAGAACAAATCATACCAACAATCAATAAAAAATGACAACACTGGGTAATAACTAAATTATTCAAAATTTACTTTTTAAAAAGCATTAGCATGAAAATACTGCCTAATATTTGTAGAAGTTTGATGAAGCAAAGTGATTTAAATAAAAATATATATAAGCAATAAATTATTTTTAAGCTACACAGAATAGTCTAAGTTCTTATTTCTGATCCATTAGTAAATTAGTTTTTTTAATTCACTCTATCAAAGATGAATTTATCGAATAGTCGAAATTTGAGTTTTCAATCAATTTAGAGTTTTTCATTTCAGAAACTCATAAATCTGTCAGTGCACTTCAAATAAATGACCTTTTCATTTCACTTCACACTTTCTTTCAGTTATGGCATGGTTGTGTGTGGGATTAAGCCTTTGTTTTAAATAAACTACTGATATTTATTAAGAAATAAAAAAAATACTGGACTGATGCATGAACAAAATTAGAAGTGTACTATTTCACAGCTCTTACACAGACATGATGTAATATTCAGAAAATTTTGGAGGGGAAAAAAATAAACAAATTTTTTATAATAAATTAGAAGAACAGAAAAGTCTTATAAAAGCAAAAAAAAAAAAAAACTCTAGATAAATTTATAAAAATTTGATTCTCAAATTAATAACAGTTGAAAACATTAATCTAATAAAGAATTTCAATTATGAAAAACTTGGCTTCTTTTTTTGCAATAAGGAATTTTCAAACTTTATCGACATTATTTTCACAAGGTTTTTGCAAACAAAACATTTTTTTTTGTTATCAAAATTTATTGCTTTACAGTACTGCAAAGACAGACTTGAAGTCTTGAAACCCACCAACCATATCTAGAAATTCCATGTCTTATATACGACCCCTCTTTTTCAAGGCATCAAATGCATCTGGGTTGGCAACAAAATACTATTCCAATATTAGTTTTTATCATACATTAACAATCACAATATTAGTTTTTATCATACATTAAAATGGAATAGATTGTTAATTCATGGGAGGGAAAAGCCTTATGAAGTAAAATCCATTTTTTGAGAATGTTTAGAATCATTTTTTTTTTCTAACTATATAAACTACAATCTTGGTTGATTATTTTGATGCCTATGAATCCTAACCATTTTGATTTTCTAAATCATGGAATCATAGTTACATTTACGATTTGTTTTTATAAGAGTAGCCTTGACGAACTTAAAATTTTAATTACAAAAGAGAATTTATTTTAGAAATTGGATTTTTCATAACATAGACAAATGTGGGGTACAATTCTAAAATGAGATTGCCATTGTTATTGGAAGTTTCATCTCTGAAACAAATTTCAAACATGCTTTTTTAACTACTTAACAGTTTCTTTTTTCTGCCATATTGTGTCTAAAAATAAGGACATTTTTTATAAGAAATTTTGTATTCAAATTAATTTTATAAATTCAAATCAGCAGTCGAAACAGTTACAAGTATTGAAATTATTAATTTTTGACAATTTTTTATTGTAGGAGAAAAAGGACCTAATAACTGGTTAACCTAACATAAAACTGGTTTACACTTGTTTTGCAATCTAACATTGGACTGCTACAGCCATTTACTAGAAACATGGCAAAGTAAAGAAAGTGAAAATGCCGGGAAAATCAGTATTGGCTTAGAAAAATAACCTGCCCGAGCGGCGTTTGGGCAAATCAAGGAAGTCCCCTTTCACAGTGTTCGGGCAAAACTGTTAAATGGTTAAAGGGAGGAAGGAATAGAACTAATCTTTCCATTGGAATTTGCTGATTATTCCAGAGGCACACAGAGTGAACATTAAATTTCAAAGATTAATCAATCAATAATTCTACTTTAGAATTAAAAAATATAAACAATCTTATTAAAACTGATTTCTACTTTGTACTGACTTTATTTAAGAGCAAATGTAAGAAAGGCATGTGGAAAAAGATAACACTTTTGAAATAAAACATGTAACAAAACTCCCACTAAACGACCATTGCCTAAAATAAGAACATGAGATGCATTTTAATTTCACAGGGGAAAATTATTAATAGTACATTTTGCATTTGACAATAAAATTGCATTTCAAGTATGTCTGAAAAAAGTGCATACACCTTCAATTTAACTCTTAATATTTAGAATGAGATTCTACAAAAATACAGAACGAAATTAAAAAAAAAAAAAAAAAAAATCAACTAACTCAACCCTGAATCTATCAACTCTGAATGTTCCAATAAAAATTGGTAACTTTAAGAAATGCATTTAGTAACTTACTTAAGGGAACTGAATACTTTTTTTACTCATTTATTTTTAAAAGTAGAGTGTAATTCCTTCGGGGTAATTCCTGGTCACAGTTCTTTTCAGTGTTTGAAAAACTCCTCGCCAAAATCGTTGGATTCCGTGGATAATGGAAGACTAACAAAATCAGACTTCATCAGCTCGTAAATTGAAAAAAAACTACTTTTTTCAAACTACTGAAAATCACACCTTTATACTCTTCATTAAGTCATATGAAAATTGCAAGTTTACAATAAATAACTTTTTTTAAATTGAAATTTTAAAGTTGGTAATGAAAGGAAATTCTTCCTATCCGAGAATTTTGTTTACACAATTAACTTCAAAGTTCAGTTAAACTATTTTAAGAAATTAAAGCACCTTAAGGAGGGCTCACTCACTGAAAATTAAGAGTTTTTTTTTAAAAATAGTTATATTTATTATTAAAAACAGATATTTTAAACTAGTAACGGAAGGACAAAAATGACCTAGTACAAAATATAAGTTAAAAAAGCTCGATTTATTTCAAATATGTTTGAAAATCATAAGACTTATTCATCAGCAGGTGTGGCAGATTTAAACTTGAATCTGCATCTCAGTCTAGTGCCAGAACCGTCCGTAATTATCTCGGGTTCAGACAATTTTTCGATTATTTGTTCAGTGTCAATCCAACATTTGGCCTCTTTTTTCAGGAAAAATATGGATTAAACCTTCAGAATTTTTCCATCGCAATGAAGGTCTTGGTTTATTTTCTTCCTTTACTTTTTTTGTTTTTTTTTTTTTTTTTTTTTTTTTTTTTGCCTTTTTTTTCTTGCAATTGCAGCAATTTTAAATCCCTTGGAGCTAAAGTTATAATGTCGCTCTTTTTTTTCCGTTTCCCATCTTTTTCTTTCATTTGCTGATGCAATCCTTTAGCTTTCATTCTTTCCCTATTAAGTCTCTGTTTTTCAGCAGGAGTTAAAGGCATAGCAAATACAATAGTAATATTTAAGATGACTGTTCACTGATCACCAATGAGAATTAATAAATGTACTTAAATTACAAAACTTTGAAAAATTTAACTATATCAAAACACAGTTGTATGCACTAGTCATCAAAATCTAAAAGTCTTTAAAATAGAATGAGTAAAAAAAAAAATTAAGATGAATAAGGCAAATAGTACAAGTGCAGAAACAGCAAACAAATGTGTTATTTTTATTTACATATTAACAGTTAAGGTCAAGGATAAGTTAGTAACTATTACAGATACAGTTAGAATTTTGTTAGTTAACTATTTGCAAGGCATTGATATAAATACCTAATAATTAAAGAATTTAGTAAAAATGTGGTTAAACTTGTGTACACACAGGTACATTGAAAATCGCGAACTAAGAAGGAAGCAAGGTAAAATCGTGAAACTTTGCAAATAAGTACAGTGAGATCCGATATGCAAATGATCCAAGTTTGGTGCCAATGCGCATGCCCACAAACCCTGCAGTGGCGTTGAAATCAGGAAGTGGGCCCTATATAAACCGTCGCATAATAGAAGATTCATAAACATGACGATCACAATCCGACTCGAGGAGGACTTTAGTAAGCGAAGAACGCCAGGTAGACGTGTGAGAAGACATTTCTCACAGTTGAGTGAGTTTGAGAGGGGCCTCATCATTGGCATGAAAACCGCAGGGTGGTTGACGTGCCGTGTTGCTCGCCAGGTTGATCGTTCGGAGTGTGCAGTCAGAACATATTGGGAGCAGTGGACACGAGATGGTACCCATGTGTGGAGTACTGGGTCTGGAGCGTCCAGGAAGAAGACGAGGCGAGAGGATCGTGCAACAAGCGCTTTTGGATCCCACAGTGACTCGTTCCACGATACAATCAGATGTAGGGGTGCCAGTTGTTCCATAAACCATTTCCAGATGCCTTGTGGAAGCGAATCTTCAATCCAAGCGCCCTGTTCGTGTGCTGCCTTTAACACCGAACATCAGCGACTCCGTCTGCAGTGGTGCCATGCCAGAGCGACGTGGAATTCCACAGATTGGCAAAACGTGGTGTTTAGTGATGAATCCCGGTTCGTTTTGGGGACAGATGATAACCGCGCACGAGTGTGGAGGCGCGCTGGTGAACGGTACAATTCCACCCACGTTGTCGCGCGACACACTGCCTGTACAGCAGGCATAATGGTCTGGGGGGCCGTAACTTATGCAAGCCAGTCGACTCTCATTGTGGCACGTGGAACCTTAACGGGCCAGCGTTATGTTGATGACATTCTTCGACCTTTCCTAAATGGTCTTCCAGGCGCAATTTTCCAGCTAGATAATGCTCGTCGGCATACAGCTCGAGTTGCTCAAGGCTTCCTACATCATGTTCAGACTCTTCCATGGCCGGCCCGCTCCCCGGACTTGTCTCTTATAGAGCATGTGTGGGACCAGCTGAAGCGCCAGATGCAGCTGTGTCACTCTGTACATGATTTGGAGGTGGCTGTTCAAGATTTGTGGGTCCATCTGCCTCAGGACAACATCAGACGTCTAATCAACACAATAACGGACCGTGTTGCTGCATGCATTGTAGCAGGAGGTGGTCCGACACGCTCTTGAAGTTGCACTGTATTTGTCTAATTGCACACACTGTATTTGTTTAATTGTCTTGATTTTGGGATCAAGTAAATCTCTCATGTATTTTATTATGTGTATTAAATTTCATTTCAATCTGATGCTCCCTTCTTGGTGCGCTAGTTTCAATGTACCTGTGTGTATGTTACCAGATTATTCTTATCAATATTTATTTTTTAATGGGAGTACACACAATGATAATTTGTAAAATATTTATAAAATAACTTCTCATTTTAAACATAGCATAAAATATATATTGTTTATATTAATAATACTATAAAAGTTAAAACCCTTTCTGGCGCGGTGGTCGCAAAAGAGGACACCAATTTTAAAATTTTCTATAAAAAATCCTTTCTCCTTTCAAAGCTGAAAAATTGCTGGAAAATGAGCAATTGGTTCCCTTTTAGAAAAATAGATGGCAGCACGAACGATTTTAGATTGCTTTGTGGCATTAATTTTATGTTGAAAAAACCCAAATATCTAGCCTAAATTTGAGGAATTTTTTGGAGTTCTTATAAATTGCAATTTTAACAAAGTCAACCACACATTTTCCTACAATATCCTTGAGGTTTTAATTCATATTTTTGTACAAGCTTCAAATTAATTTATGAACGTATCAAAATGGCTGACCCGAAGGTGTCCTCATTTGGGGACACCGCCCGCCTAGGACGTTTGCTATTTCGTCTCACTTCCATGTTTGAAAGGTGCAGATTGATACTTTGCAGAGAAGCGTGCGATGGTGATTCTGTTTTCGAGGAGAGTTTTGTTTATTTATCTTCAGATTCAGGAGAAAGAACACCCATGTTTAATTTTTAGATAATATTTGTATTAAATTGGAATGGTTCTTATTTTTCATTGTTTTATATATTGGGTTTAATTTTGAATTTTTGTTGTAGATATACAAGATTTCGTATTTTTAATATTTTATATGATTTAAATTACTTACAATATGAATAAAAATGTTTATAACCTAAAATATTCATAATTACTGCTAATGTCATAAGGAATTTATGCAATTATCTCTGGAGATTTTCTTATGCAGAGATTGCTCTAGATGGGCGGTGTCCTCAAACGAGGACACCACCCCCCGCGGAAGGAGGTAAGTTAAAAATTTTTTTGACTGTAAAATCTATGTCTATATAACCGATTTATCACATTCATCGTGTTTTTTCGTTATATTTCAAAAATTTTAATGACCCGCGCCGGAAAGGGTTAAGTAAAAATGAGCTTAACTATGACTGTCCTTCCATTACCATGATTTATGTCCTTCCATTATCATAAAAAAACCTCCTAAAATTAGATTTTCAAAAAATTTTGACTCTGTGTAACTATTAAGGCCATAAACCTGCATTGAATTGAAAAACTTAAAACTTTTGACCCAGTGTGTTGTTCTGAGTGAGGTAGTTGATATTCACTTTTTTGGTAACAGAGGGACATGTTCAATTTGAATAATTAATATACTATTTTTCTGGTAAATTTTTTTTGATTAATTAAATGAAAGAAAAGCTTAATAGAACACTTAGAGTATAATAGTTGACCTATCTATTAAACTTTTATAAAATAATTAATTTAATTTATAGGTTGAATTAAAATTAAGATAATCAGACCTACAAACGAATGAATTAAAATAGTAACTTAGAGCACAGTTTTTGAAAGATAAAGTTTGTCAAACTAAAAAAAAAAAATTTTTTTTTTTTTTTTAAAAAAGTTCACTTATTCCTGAAAAAATTATATATTGGAAGTGGTCAAATATTAATTTTTAAAATGTAAGTGTCATGCCCCCTTTTTCACAGAATTCACCAATGAAAAAAATCATAGATACCCTGAACTATCTTCTTTAGAATTGATCATTTAATTATAAGTTAATTATAGTTTGGGGGAGAAAATTGTTTTGGAACCGCTTGATAAATTTCTGTAAAATAACATTGGCCTTGGTTATGGCACATTTTTACAAAGATCATTGTCAGTCACAACTTAACTTTTAAATGTTTTTCTTTTCTCTCTTTTTGGTTCAATTATAAACTACTTTAGCTAATAAAAAATAGTTTTGAATTTTCTTATACTAATTTAAATAATTTCCAGAAGTGAATCAAATACTGCGCCATGTATCTGGGGGCAAATCTTGGTGACTGGGGTAATTCCTGGTCAATGTTGTTCTCAGCATTTATCCCTTTTTATTGTCATATTTAGTGATTTTAATTATCTGCAAACTCTTTGAGTCTTAACTGTAAAGTTAACTGTAACCACACTGTTCACGCATTTTTAGGCAATTATAGTTCTTAATAATGTATATTAAATATTAACTATTGAATCTTATACTTATTTAATTTTATCCTTTAAAATCCATTATTAACTAACTTTTTATAATTATAACTATGCACAAAGAAAATTTTTTTAACTGTAACAGCAGTGTACTTCTTTTCTTAACTGTTAACCCCGGAAAATATTAAATCTGGTTTTAAATCAACAGGAATATATCCAATAGACAGAACGAAGTATCCATAAATAAGAATTTGTTCCCAAATGTTAGCATCTTATAACCTTCAAAATTATCCCACAAAAAAATAATCTACATCTGGTACATTATCAAACACCTGCATTACATCAAAAAATATCACTACACTGTCAAACAACTGCAGCATTAACTTGGACAGTTTTGGATCTCCAAATAAAAGAGAACGGAAAATTTATATGTGCATCTATTTCACATTCAAATTCTTCAAGTGCACGCCAAGCAGCTACAGTTAACAATCAGTTCATTGCATCACTCTCATTTGAAGACTTGCTAAGCCAACAGTAAAAGCACACACCAAAATCAGCAGTACACTCAGAAATTCGACGAAAGATCAATATAAATGCTGCTGCTATTACAAATAATGTCTCTCTGAAACTAGTTGCGGAACATTAAAGAGAAATAAAAGCAAAGGCAGATCAAAAGAAACAAGAAAATAAAAGAGGAAAAAAAAATACAAACCAAGATATAGATGAACCACCATAATGTTTTAACAGTATAGGTGGAGGGTCAGAAGACATAAGATATGTCAACTGACATAGAGCAGTAAAAAAAAAAAAAGAGAGAGAGAGAGATTTATTGCAAGATGCCAAAACTGTTATAAAAAAAATATACAAAAAATGCTATACAGGAGCACAGTTATTATGCTGTATATTATAAAACCTTTTATGTTGGGAAAAGTCACAAAAGTGATGGGAAGTGAAGTATGTGTAAAGTTCTTGGAAAGAGCAGCTAGAAACTTATGTTGGCCGAAACAAGACAGAATAGAGACAATTAAATTTGTTACAATTTTTACGACCCAATTGATTTAAATGGTGTATATCCATTCATAGTTGATATAAAAGCCATAGATCATGCCTATAAACCATACAAAAAATATTTTGGATAAAGATTTGTTGAATGTTGTACATTTTTCATGATGAATAAATATATATTTAACTCTGAAATATTATCAAAACTGTATAAATTTGATATATTTAACATCTATAATAATTAAATAAACACTTTAATTGGTTTAATACATTGTAGTACTAACATACATAAAAAAAATTATCTATTCGTATCAAATATGTGAGTGATCAATAATGGGGAAGTTCAGCATTTTTTTTCCAATCGATTAAAAATGCTTCAAAATGAACAATAACATTAAAAAACATTTTCCAGGCAGTTTTGTTTTTTTAATATTTGCAATCAAAGTTCGCCTCTCAGATTACGCGAAAAAAATTATCCATTTTGGCGCGAAGTGGGTCTGATGTCACATATGCCCAAACAGGGGAGAGCTCCCATTCACTCGCTATAGAGATTTGTTTTTTTTCCCCTATATTTTCCAACTACCGCATCAGATAAAAATGTCGGAAATATACAAGTATTGTATTGTTCCTAAATGTATTAATACAACTAAAAACTCCTTATATACAGGGCCGGATAACCAAATAGGCAATGTAGGCAACTGTCTATGGACCTTGTAACTTTTGGGGTCCCGTGGATTTTTTTCAGGCATTTGTAGGGTAATTTAATTTTGTGCTTTCATTTGATTTACAATTACATTCTACTCAAACATATTCTAATTAAAATCAAGTATCGTTTAAATTTCAGAATACTATGCTTAGGTTTATTTCGTACTTTGAAATCTACTTGCTGAACAGTGTGATCCCATTTTTTTTACAATACTGATTCACAAGTTAACAACGCTCTAAGACTCCTTATTATCATAAACGCAATAGAAAAAGGAGTGCCCTTGACTCTATAACAAGGGAATGGCCGAGAAGTCAGCATATTTCGTTTCCTGTAAGTAAGAATGAGACAATATACTACCAGGGGTCCCCTGGGAAGTGAGCAATTCTTAAACAAAATAGCTAGTATTACTTTTATATTACAAACTGATGCCGTTCACATTTTATTGCCCCCATAGGCATGTCCGAAGAATCTCTCTTTGAAAGAAGTATGGGGTTCTTACTAGAAAGGACACAATGACAAATTTCTTCTTTTTCTTTTCTTTTTTTTTTTTGCAGCTCATTTTACTACTCTTGTCTTTTTCGAAACTCTAAAGTCCTGACAAGGGAGGTAAAAAGATCATGCAATTTGGCGGCTAAAGACACGAAGGAAAGGGGTGTTATGTGTTTCGGGGGATGAGCTATCATCCTTTTTGTACAGCCCTCTGTGGTGCTTCTCTAGTGGCAAATAATTGAGAGGAAATTGTGACATTTCTGTTTTTAGTCACCCAAAAGAAACAGGACGCACAAAGGAATACTTACAAATTTTCATACTTTTAAAAGGCGAGTTCAAATTATTGTTTCTTTATTTTTAAATTGCTTTCGTCGTATTAAATACTGGCTGTATTCAGCGACCAAATGATTCGCCTATTTTATTAACTGTATATTAATTATTCCAAATTGCTTTAAATATGTCAAATTATTTCATTTTTTGTAAGCTGAAAGCAATGTTTCAAAAGAATGAATTCGTAATACAAGGAAAACAGTGAACAGAAAATGTATCAAAACTTGAAACTAAATTTTGAGGTAATGTGTTTTGCATCTTATCAAATTAATGATTTAGATCTTTACATTCAATAGTTAAAAAAGTATTAGGCTGGCTCTTTAAAATCATGGAATTGAAAGAAGATTAATTTTCATTTTGATCATGAAAGAGATGGTTTGTTCAGATTGAAATTACAATTATTACACATTATTTAACTAATTATAACGTGAATGTTTAATCTAATTATAAGAAATAAACAAATGTCATAATTCCCAGAGAGGATTACCCCGCCTTAATTGAAAAAATAGATTCAAGTTCATAGCTAAAATTTAAACTTATCGTCACAATAATAAAGTAAATCTATCTAAAAAGTAAATTTAGTTGAAGTAACAAAAAATTAAATTAAAAAAAAAATTGCAGAGCAAGGAAAATGGACTGTATTTTATTATAACAAAAGGTTTCACATTACTACGTGTTTACATTACTCTTAAATAAAACAAAATAAATTTTATATCTCTTTTTTTAACGTAAGAGAAACATTAGATTTAAAGATTTGATGAATCAATGAAATTGATTCGACTTTCATTACAGCATTACAAACTATTATTAAAAATTATGCATAACTTTTCTTAAAAGGATTTTCAAATTTAAGGAGCTATTTAAGGAGCAACTATTTAAAAAATATTTGTGAACTAAAATATAAAAATAATATACTTTTGAAATATAAGACAATTTTATTAAGGAAAAAATTAACAATATGATAAAAATTGTCATTTCTTGTTTATAGATATTTTCACAAAATTTTCTAAATAAAAAATTAAATACAAAATATACATAAATATAAAAAATTTTCAAGATAAAATTTTTAAATTCAGGTTTCGAGGTGCATTGAGTCACCATCAGGACTACCTGTGTGCCAAATTTCACAACTGTAAGTGCGACAGATTCTTCTGGACATTGCGCACACGCTCACAAACATTGCCTTTTATAAGTATAGATCATAGTTTAAATTGCACTATGTAGATGTTTGTATTTCTTTTGGAACATTTATACGCATTACTTAATTATCTTACATTTGAACATTATTGCAATATAAAAACTTTGTTGTCCCCAACACTATTTAGTTTTCTCCAGTATTAAAAGGAAACTCACTGCATTTTACTATTTTCTTTCTTTGTAAACATGATCCTTTCACAATATTTGTTTTATTTTATAAAAAAAAAGGATCATCTCATACTTTGCATTTTATTGTGTTGCTCATTAGAGATTTATTTAACCCTTTGTGGCGAAGTGTGCCAGTTAATGGCACACCTAATTTCACTCGCTTCTCAACCATTAAATTAAACTATATTTGAAAATAATACGTTTAGGATTGGGTTAATAGTACTCCTTTTAGAATGTATATAGCAGTCTTGAAATTTTGTTTCGGAATAGGAATTATTAGAGATAAAGTTTGGGAAAATTCCTTGACTCGCAGATAAGAAATTTTTCAGCTCTGGACGTTTAACAATTTTAGCAAAGTTACTCGAGAATTTTGCTCCAATATTCTTGAAGTTTTAATTTATAATTTTCTGTAAGATTCAACAATAATTTTTGAGTGCATCAAGGTGGCTGTATCTAAGGGGGTTCTCATGAGGGGGGTGACCCTAAAGGGGGACGACCCTCCCCCCTCAGAATGAAGTAAGTTTTTTAAAAAACTTTTTTTGTAGATTCTATGTTTAGACAAAAAACTAAACCCATTCATGATGTTTTCTCATCATATTTCCAAAAAATTTAAAATTGCCTTGCGCCGCGAAGGGTTAAAATCTAATTTGCTTGTGTTCTCAAAAATAAAGATATGGAAAGTACTCTAGTTACATCAATTCAATAAAATATTTTTTATGTTCTATATATTCTTTCTTTAAATATACATCTAAAAATACTTTAAAATCACTATTTAAAGATACATGAACAATTTTATTTTATTAAAGCAGATTAACTTGATATTTAAAATAAAGTGATTTAAATCAGTGATTTTGTTTTAAAAAAATCAGTTGATTTAAATCGCGATTTAAATCACCGCAACCCTGGCTTAAAGATCCAATTAAATATTAAAACTAAGTTTTTAAAAAATGCAGTTTATTCTATTTTTAATTGCTGTAATTTTGATTTACAAAGCATAAATAAAAATTGTATCTTCTTTGCATTCTGAAGTTGCTAGCGTTATGAAAAAGGATCGTTGAAAGTTAGTTAATATAATTTTTATGCTGTATTTGACTCCCCAATTAATTATATATTAATAACTAATAATTAATTAATAATAAACAATTAATAATTAGTTAATAAATAATAAACAAAATTAAATTTATTTTAAATGCTAATGACCTACCGGCTTTGATGCAAGTTGACTGGGAATCTGGGCCATCAAAAATTGTTTCCAATTGGGCCCCGCACCTGCTAAGGCCGGGCTTGGATGCAGACAATGGCTTTTCACTTAAGCCTTCAATTATAGGAACATAATCTCAAGTACATATATTAACAGTGGTGGTGGACTTTGTTAATATGAAGCCACAGGCATAAAATTTCGTTGAGGCCCTCCTCACCCTACCCAATGTCGCAAATTCACCATCAACTTAGTACTACGATGGATGTAGAATAAGTTTTGAGGAATAGGTTATAGGCTCCCAAGATTCCCGAGGCGAGCACCTCTTAACGCCTGTGCAAAAACTGCCACTGATTAACAGGTGTTGGGGATAAGGCACTGACTGCTTGTGGGAAGAATGTCACAGAATGTTAAATCATTTGATAAGTTGAACAGCTAATCAACTTAAATTATACCTAAAATCTTACCAATAGGGTCTTAGAACTGATTTTCTGACCCCAAAACTTCATATGTTCAATGAGAATATATTGATGAGAATACAACAAATAATATCAAGAGATGTTTGAATTCTCACTTAAACTTGATATAATCTAAGACTTTAAATTCATATAATCTCTGAATAATATATATGTCCTATAACAAATTTTAAGAAATATAAAAAAAAAATCTACATTTCAACGAATCTGGATTAAGGGGGAAAAAAATCTTCCAGATATATGTAGACTACAATTTATTAACGAACCTAATTCATCTTATAAGACTAGAAACTTTTTAATATATAATTGAGCATTTTTTTTTTCCCCCATAGGTTTAAACTGTATAGCGAAATATTCAATGAACATGCCTACTCCTGGAACACCAGCGAAACTATTTTTGTTTTTCCAATGTTTCATGATATAATTTAATCTCACATTCTTAATCAAATAATTTTTTAAATTCTTTTTAATGGGAGTGGACTGCTGACAGAATGAAAATGAATTATGCAGCTACTCTAAATGTTTAAACACGATGGACGATTTCAAGAAACACTATGTAATACAATGATATTTTTAGTTTGACAATTCACAGATGGCATTTCTGGTATCCAATGCAATGATAGCCTATATTTTATTACTGAAAGAGCTTTTCATTAAGATCATATTATTAGAACAAGGGTCATTCCATGTCAGTTCAACCACACCATGACACCCATGATCACCAATTTTGATGAAACCTGGCATGTTTGTTCTTTTTATGGATTTAAAAAAGTAAGCATACAACATATTTTTGCTCTATCTCAAATAGATAAGGTTTTACAGCTTGTTAAAAATTTTCAAAATTTCACGTTTTTTATCTATTAGGCCTAGCAAATGCAATTGCTTCTTTTATAGAAAATAAGTTATCTTCCTTATTTACCAACCAATATTGATGAAAATATTTAAGTATACTTCAATATATAATTTGGAATTTTTGATCATTTACCAAACGATTTTTTTCAATAACCATTCACTTCTCTTCTAAATATTTTTGTTCATCGAGTTTGCTGATTCTCTTTCTCTGTGTTGCTGATTATGGCTTCCAAATATCGAACAAGGAATGTTTTATCTCGAAACAATAGTTCCCTTGCTATTTTTTCTTCGTGTTTTTCCTGTGTGTTTTGTTTCTCAATGAAAAAGTGAAGCTATGAGGGGCCCATTTTGCTGAAAGCGAAGCTGCTGATGTTTTTTTAAGTTAAAAAAATTTGCCTGGTACACACATTCAATGTCAAAGGCATTGCGTGCTCAATCTCTCGTTTGGAGATGCCGTAGGCATCGAATGCACAGGAGACCTATAAAAAACTCACTGCGCATCCTAAACAGTGTTTGGCATCGGCAAATAAAATTGCGGCAAAGTAAGTTGACAAGAAAATCGTACACACCCTAAACTCCACGTTTACCAATTTCAAATTCTCATTTTGAGGATAACCATCCTGTAATTTTTAATAATTCAGTACTCCTGCACTGTTTGATGAAAAGTTTATATAAAATGTAGAGAAATAATCCAATCAAAAAACAGCTTTGTATTATTTCTTGGATTTCCTTTCTGGTTGTTGATGCTTACAAAATATCTACAATGGCTTAACAATTTTGGAACAAATATCATTCCTATCTAGTTAGCACATGCAACCAGTGGCAACTTATCCATTAGAGATGCAGCGCCCTCTGAAATTATTTTAAAAGCTTGTTTGTTTGTTTTTTAAATTATTTGGTTATTTAAACATATTAAAGAGTTCAACTGATAGCAACAATGAAGAAAAAATAATTAATATGTAGAAGATACATATGTATATATCTGGTTGCTGAGAAAACAGCCCTGGAAAGATCAAAATTAGCTCACTGCACAACAGTTAAGCAATTCTTCCAAAGGCAAAACACAAAGTTTCCTCCAACTGGCTATGGCAGTGGCTCAGGCTGATCCGATCCAGGTTCGACACTTGGCCAAATGTGTGATGCACCCAGTGATGTGGGGTGGGTAAATACCCAGTGGGTAGATAAATATTTTTTGGGTAAATACCCCAAAACTGGGTATTTTGCAAAAAAAAAAAATTCAAATGCTGATTCACAATGAAGCATATAGTTTTATAAATACCTCCCAAAAAGTATTTGTAAATGATCATTCAAAATTAAACTTAAAATTTATAAATACCCAAAACTTGGTGTTTTGCAAAAAAAGTATTTCAGAATGGTGCGATTCAAAATGAAGCATTAAATTTATAAATACCCTTACACTGATATTTTGCAAAATAAAATGCATTTGTGAATGGTGATTCAAAATAAGACTTATAAAATTTATAAATACCTCCAAACTGGATGTTTTGCAAAAAAATACAGACATCTCTGAATGCTGATTCAAAATGAAACATAAAAATTACAAATATCCCAAAACTGGGTATTTTTTATTTAAAGTATAGTTTTTACGGTTTGAAACTTTGACACTTACAATAGAATAATTATTCTTAACGCAATTTATACTAGCTGTCTTCGGCAACCAGCTTGTTCGCTGGGAATATAATTTCAACTGACTCTTATGCATAGTTAGATATTCACGGTTCCCTTAACAAAGTAATTTTAAACTTCAAATTGGGATAGAGTTTTAGCCCGTTTACGTAGCTTTGCACTTGTTCTGTTCCTTGTCTATATGAAAGTCCCTAACCTAACAGAGTCAAGTAACATCTAATTGTATGTAATTGACGTGAATTTTAATTTAATAAATTTATTTCAACATCGAAATACCGCTGCACGTTTTACATCCAGCAGCATGTTAATTAGCTTAAAACATGCTAATAAAATGAATTTAAACATAGCAACCATAATCGCTCAGTTTACTTATTTCTTTATATACTTACTTTCTTCATAGATTTTGCAGAAAAATTGATCAAATAAAAAAAAAGAAATGAAAATTCAATAGAATATTATATTAGCTTTCAACAATGGAAGAGAAACACGAAATTAAATATTTGTTTAAACAATGAAAACGGTTTGAATTTCATTGTAACAATAATGCCAAAATTATTTTTTAATTTATTAAAATTAGAGAAAAAATCGAATGAAAATTTAATTGATATCATTGAAAAGATAAGTTTTAAAATTTTCAGATGGTGTAAAAATAATTTTTGTACTGCAATATTTTCGGAAGTTATTACGGAAAAACTCCAAAGTGTTGCTTAATCTTTAATTAATTAAAATTCTAATTAAAATTTTTAAAAAACGGTTTCGAGGTGCACATTGCCACCCTCCAATATATGTTTGTGCTAAATTTCGTTGCTCTAGGCCTAGCGGTTTGTCCTGTAGAGTGCCAAAACACACACATTCTCCTTTATTATTAATAGAGACAGACAGCGCCAGTGAATCTTGTGATCCATAATTTACTCACATTGCCATGCTTGAAGTCAAACATTGTTGTTTTTATTTAGTGAATAGTTAGTTGTTTACTTCACATATATTAATATTACTGTAAATGTTACGATAAAAAGGGAACAGTTACCTTCTTGGAGCTTTTAATGTTAAGAAGGATAAAAGTATCCAATGTAAGTACTGTAATGTAGAGTACAAACTTGCCAATGTAAGCAAAATGGAGAAACACAAAAAAATGTTTCAAAAGTCTTGGTGGATTAAAAAAAGTTTTGAAAGGGATAAAATAGCTAATGAATTTTCTTTTAAATCAGATTCCAACCATGACACTTATATCAAATTTAGAGTTTTAAGAACATTTAAGTATTGATGTTCATGATCCAAATGAATCCCGTTTAACCAGGAAACTGTGTGTGTGTGTCTACTATACTGTCAAATAATACATCAGATTCAGCAACAAAAAAATCAGCATTTCTTGTTGCTGAAATCTTGTTACAAAAATAGCTTGCCTTTATTGAAAGTAATATGAGTGAATATTACTTTCAGAATAATTCACTTTTAAAAACTGTTAGAACTGAAACATCTCCTAACTTATATGTCTGGTACTTTGACAAATTAATACAAAAAGAATTATAAACAATTGTATCTTTCATTTTAGTTTCTATTATTAGCTTTTTATCATTTTAAAACCAAACTCAGCATTTTCTTTTTTTTTTAAATTTAGTCGAGTTTTAAAAAGGATTTATATTTAAGCCACATATTTTATGTATGATCCACGATATAGTATTGCGTTTTTGTTTTTTCCCCGATTCATTTTTTTAGTTTTAATAGAATTTAAAATGTTCATGTATTACTAGTTTTCTTTTTTTTACCTTACCTTATGCTCAATATATATTCTATACATATTTATATTATATAGAGACTTCATATTTCACCACAGTGCCTATGTTTTATATGAATGGGGTAATTGAAAAATAAATACCCAGGTAAATACCCATTTTGGGCATTTACCCTTAAAAATAAATACCTGGGTATTTTACATCACTGGATGCACCACCTTTTTTTTTCTCCCTCCCAACCAAGAGTGGCCTTCACTCTCTTGATTTGTTG